>JAIGNY010003617.1:2632500-2645000 GCA_020152595.1 Chiridota heheva
TTCTGGAAATGTTGCAAATAGGATGGGATACCATGTGGGACATATGGCGGAATGCCATGTGGAACAAGGGATGGGATGTCATGTGGAACATGAGGTGGGATGCCTTGTGGGAGATATGGTGGAATGCCATGTGGGACAAGGGATGGGATGTCATATGTGGGACATGGGGTGGGATGCCATGTGGGACATGGGATTCCATGTGGGACATGAGATTCCATGTGGGACATGGGATGCCATGTGGGACATGGGATGCCATGTGGGACATGGGATGCCATGTGGGACATGGGATGCCCATAGGATGCCGGGATGCCATGTGGGGGACATGGACATGGGATGCCATGTGGGACATGGGATGCCATGTGGGACATGGGATGCCATGTGGGGATGCCATGTGGGACATGGGATGCCATGTGGGACATGGGATGCCATGTGGGACATGGGATGCCATGTGGGACATGGGATGCCATGTGACATGGGATGCCATGTGGGACATGGGACATGGGGGATGCCCATGTGGGACATGGGATGGGATGCCATGTGGGGGATGCCATGGGACATGGGATGCCATGTGGGACATGGATGCCATGGGATGCCATGGGATGCCGGGATGCCATGTGGGACATGGGATGCCATGTGGGACATGCCATGTGGGACATGGGATGCCATGTGGGACATGGGATGCCATGTGGGATGGATGCCATGGGATGCCATGTGGGACATGGGATGCCGGGATGGGATGCCATGCCATGGGACATGGGATGCCATGGGGGTGGGATGCCATGTGGGACATGGGATGCCATGTGGGACATGGGACATGGGATGCCATGTGGGACATGGGACATGGGATGCCATGGGACATGGGATGCCATGTGGGACATGGATGCCATGGGACATGCCATGGGACATGGATGCCATGTGGGACATGGGATGCCATGTGGGACATGGGATGTGGGACCATGTGGGATGCCATGGGACATGACATGGGATGACATGGGATGCCATGTGGGACATGGGATGCCATGTGGGACATGGGATGCCATGTGGGACATGGGATGCCATGTGGGACATGGATGCCATGTGGGACATGGGATGCATGTGGGATGCCATGTGGGGGATGCCATGTGGGGGACATGGATGCCATGTGGGACATGGGATGCCATGGGATGCCATGTGGGACATGGGATGCCATGTGGGGGATGCCATGTGGGACATGGATGCCATGTGGGGGATGCCATGTGGGGGATGCCATGGGATGCCATGTGGGACATGGGATGCCATGTGGGACATGGGATGCCATGTGGGACATGGGATGCCATGTGGGACATGGGATGCCATGTGGGACCTAGTTTAAGATGCCGTTTTTTTTTAATGGCTTGGTCATATGATATGGGTGTCAATTTACATGGGCATCGAACCATGACGGTACTTACCATTCTAGCCTGAAAGAAAAATGTATTTTTCAATGTTTCATTTTTTTTTTTTTAATTTACACTATGTTATATATCAAATTTGAGATTAATGTTAAAAGAAGATATATAGCCTCTATATAGAAGAATATTTGGTTTATAGTTGGTGCCATATTTCTTTAGATCTTTAATCAATACTGCCTCTATAATGGAGAGAATCTGCGCCCCTTTGCAAATGTTCCCCTTGCCCTAGCCCCCAGTGGGAGTAATGGAATTATTGGTCAGTATCTCTAAGACATCATCGTAGTGTAAATTGTTCATCAGCCTTTTAATTCACATATGCTCTTTCCTTTCAGTTAGGGTTGAATTTGGAAGCTATTCTCACTAAATCAATATTTGACATTAGTTTTAAGCAATCCTCTGCTGAAGTAATTCACCTCATATGGCTTAATGTCCACTCTGAAACTTATTATTTTTTTTTAATTCATTTCATTTTTGTATTGATTTAAGTCCCCAAATTCTTGACAGATGCTTGCCTTTTATTGACAGCCTTAGTGTTTGGATAGTGTGGATCAATATTTCATGTTCGTCTTCGAAGAATTATCGTCTTGATTTTTCTTTACATCTGAAACACATACACATTGTCACTTACAATCATAATTCCAAAGATCCCAAGTTGTTCAGAGCTTGCTTTTCGGTAGATGACTTCACATAAATAACGATACTGTTAACGTATTAATTCTATTTTTCCTGTATTGAAGTCGTAATTAATGTATATTTGCATCATATTTGTTCGGGAGAGAAACAAACTGATTATTTAAAACAACCAGATAATTGCCAACATTCATCAACTTTAATTCGCTTCAAGTACTTTGTACTCAAGTCCTGGTATAAAGAAAATCTTTTAGTCCAATATCTTGATGATTTGATTGTTCTGTTTTTAATATTCTGGAGCAAAACTTGAATGAAAAGATAAAAAATTGTGAATTGTTTAGATTGTTTTGGATATATCTTCGAAGTTTGTCACATCTTGTAAATAGTTCAGAATATGAATATTATAGTGATGAATTGGTAATATTGGTCTTGGCCGCTTCGCGTGATACTATAGTATAACAACAGAACATGGAATCCTTGATATCAAATAAATTTTCTACGCTGGGAAGGATCCCCCGAAGATACACAACCTTATCGAGTTGTAGTATTGATTTTTCCAAAAAAAATCACAAGTATAGTGAGAGCAGTTGTTGTAAACATATCCCTATGTTGGTTATCTCTGACTTGCAATCTTTAATTGCAGTTTCTGCACATCAATACGGGAAATGTAATCCAGTAAAAATAATTGCAAAATATATACGTTCCCATTTGAGAATAAAAAGATGGCAGAGCTATTCTTTTGATCCTTATTTAGCATAGTATTTGAACCTTGGTTTAGCATAGTAACTTTAATTTAAATCAAGCTGTAAAACTATCGCATATCAACATAAATGGAAATAAAGTTTGACCTTGCAGATTTCTCATGAGAATCAGCAGATCTGAACATTTGCAGATTTAGTCGACTATATAAATCAACAAGTCAAACTTTATGGTGAAGGGTTTGGTTTGTTGAAATGAAATGTTTGTTCAAATCCATGTTGTTTACTGTGCCTCAAGAAAATATATGGCTATGAAGAGCATGTGTCTATATAAGGATAATGTCAATTTCCTTGGTCGTTGACAAAATAGAACAGATTCCAGAATTGAACTCTTATGTCTCACAGAAGAAGAATAAGCCTTTGGAAAGTCTTACCTTTGGATTTTGGAACATGTCATTTAAGATATCAACTTAGGGATAGGTTAGGTAGAGTTACATACCTAGAAAGGTGACCGTCTCACCAATCACATGACTTTTCTCAACATTGTTTTTTACAGGATTCACTATTTGTTGTGAGATAGGAATAATATTATCTTCAGCCCTTCCAGTTAAGTCCATGCCCAATAATATTGAAAATTATATTAATTTGTTTAGCTTAAGTATAAACAGGATTTTATATCTAACGAACTTCACCCAAGAAACAGTGAATGTTGTGGAAAGGTTTGAACATGGAATGTTGCATTTTGGAGATATATTGCATAATGTTCTGTATGATGTGTATGTGTGAACATGGAATGTTGCATTTTGGAGATACATTGCAAAATGTACTGTATGATGTACATGTGTGAACATGGAATGTTGCATTTTGGAGATATATTGCATAATGTACTGTATGATAAACATGTGTGAACATGGAATGTTGCATTTTGGAGATATATATTGCATAATGTACTGTATGATGTACATGTGTGAACGTGGAATGTTGCATTTTGGAGATACATTGCATAATGTACTGTATGATGTACTTGTATGAATATGGAATGTTGCATTTTGGAGATATATTGCATAATGTACTGTATGATGTACATGTGTGAACATGAAATGTTGCATTTTGGAGATATATTGCATAATGAACATGAAATGTTGCATTTTGAGATATATTGCTTTATAATGTACTGTATGATGTACATGTGTGAACATGGAATGTTGCATTTTGGAGATATATTGCATGAAATGTATTTTTTATGATGTACTGTATTGTATGAATATGGAATGTTGCATTTTGGAGATATATTGCATAATGTATATGATGTACTTGTATGAATATATGTATATATATATATATATATATATATATATATATATATATATATATATATATATATATATATATATATATATATATATATATATATATATATATATTTATATATATACATATTTATGTATATTTTGATATATATATATATATATATATATATATATATATTTATATATATATATATATATATATATATATATATGTATATGTATATATTTATATATTTTATATGTATATATATATATTTTATATATATAAAATATATATATATATATATATATATATATATCTATTTATTCTAGTCTATTGAAAACCATAGTAAAAGCTTAGTGCCTCATCAAATAAAACCTGTTTATGATAGAAAATTCTTCCCAGTTCCATTGACCAGTTCCCAGACATCTGTGTAGTTTCCCTCTTATTATCCAAATGGCTATTTCTTGTTGTTGCTATGTGTATTACTGATAGCTCAAAGTTTTACACCTGTTTCCTCAGAGCAAAATGTTTGAATTTTATGCAGTCTTCTGGATAAGTGTGACAGCTAAATGACAGAATAGCATGAACAAACTTGGAAAGTTTTTAGTTGATGAAAGCATAGATAAATATTTTCCTTCATTTAAATGGTTGTAAAGAGAATTAATACCATTACATGTAAATTTTGAGAAAGTAGTGTAAATTCGTTATCTAATTTTCTAGACAAAATATGAATGGTATTTTCAGTTCAAGTGGGTGCAAGCCAGCATAGGTAGGTACATTGCACCCTACTGTATTAGCCCCTGCAGCCCAAACGCATTCATATTTCTGTCAGTTTGGAAAGTTGTTTCAGCCATTGATCCTGTATAGAATGTCATTCATAGCTCAATTTTGATTGGTGGGGGGGGAGGGGTGGAGGGGGAGGGGAATGGTGTGGCCAAGTTTTTACAATTCTTTGTCAATGTCTACACGCTTTCCTTCAAACTAGAGTATATGAATTTGATTGATTTCTATAAGAAATGGTGAGCTATTCCTCTGATGTGACATTTTTATATTTCTTCAACAAAGTATGCATTTGCAAACCATTACTTTACTTTACTGCATATAAAATATTGCAGTATCTTGTAAATTTGCAGATCTTTAGTTTCTGCCAATGAATTAAGATTATTTCAATAATTTGTTATTTACATCTTTTTTTTCTTTTCTTGCAGTCATTGGAGAGCACACGGCGTATGCTACAGCTTGCAGAAGAGGTACGTGGTGATATTTTTCCAGATAGTTCAGTATTTGCAGTTGTCATAAGTTGATGTGTTATCAGTATCAGTCAAGAAATGAGGTTGTCTTATCTGTGTCAATTAAGTCTTTTTTCTCACTTGGGCAGTTTTCAGTCAAAACGTTGCTAGACCCAATGCAGCTTAAGTCAAGTGAACCAAAGAATATATCAGCAAATTATTTACCTGGCATTTTAAAGTTTGTATTCTCTATTTTGGAATCAAATTCCATATGATAAAGTTTGAGATCATTTTTTATTTTCAGTACATACCGTTTTAGGTTCCTCTGTAATAGTTACATGTTGAGCAGGAATCCAAAAGGTTGCTTTCATTTATTATGTGGCAAAAATGCCATAGATACTTTGTAGGGTGTGTATACGGTGGAAACGGCAGGGGAGGGGGGGGGGCTTACCCCGTCACTGGTTTGCTGGTAAAAAACAATGAGAAATACCTCTTTTTTTTATGATTTTGTACCTATTAAAAAAATGTGACATCTGAAAGAGAAAACCTTTATTATGTATTATTTGTCAATGCTGCACCACTGTTCTGTGAACGGAAGTAGCTTAACATGACCTACAGGTTTTTTACCTCCGTCATAACCATGATCAAATTTTAGCAGCAGAAAAACACTGAAAATTCATCAAATTTTGACAAGCCATAACTTAAAACGTAAAACTGCTATTTTCAAGATTCAGAAACTGATTCATTCAAATCTAAATACTCCTTTTTTCCAGTATAAGATATGTCAATAGACTTTTCAGTCCATATTATATATCTTCAACACTTGCAAAGGGGAGGCTCAGGAAAATACAAGGCACTTGAAATACCTGCTGGACTTTGGTTTAAAGGGGCCAGAGAAGTAATCTAGCCTATCGGTTATGTCAAGTTTGATTATGGAAAATAGCACTTAAGTGTTTCATAAGTAATTTGTGAAAGATTAAAAAAAGATTTTCTGAAATATATTTGGGTGAAAGTGGATTTTTTTAAAAGGTATAGTATAGACAGTATAAAATCTTCAGCAATCAGCAATAGTGGATTTTATTTCTCTGTAAACTGTTTCCTTTCAAAGTCACATTGGCAAAGCTGTGGTATCGCAACTATCATATTGCAATTGTTACATATTCTCATTTTTTTGACCCAGATTATTTGGACCTACTGTAGTCTCACTTATTGTAATCTTAACTATAAATACAAAGTTAAGATAATGATATCTCTATAATTACATTTTATATAATTACATTATATTCAGTTTTTTTATAGTGATAACAAAGAATTATTATTAAGAATTATTATATATTTGATTTCCAAATTAGGTTTGATAAGAATACACCAGGAAGTTTATGACTTTAAAGATATGTTGAACTTTGAAAAATTACCACAGATTTTGTTGTAATTAAATATGGAAATTTCATAAAAAAAAAATCAAAAGTTCCTGTTTTTAATGTTTTTAAAGTATTGATTTGATGAGTTTAAGAATCCTGTAATCGAATTTATAAATGGCAAGAATTTAGTAAGATTTCACACTGTCAAATATTTACAGAAAAGTAAAGCAGTAGAGGTCATTCTATCCCACACAAACTCTTTGTCCTGAAGCAGGAGGAACTACGTCACCAAATACGCAATTGTTTCAAGTCGGTGGCTTTTTTGTTTGATCAACGATCTAACACTTGAATGAAACCTAGGGCTAAATATTGTTTCTGCAAAGAATTTATTTATTCTAACTCATTTGCCTTTAATTTTTACAAGTGAAGTTTTCTTAAGTTGCTTTAAAAAGAAGGTAACATTGCACCAAAGGTAAAATGTTAGCCTGTTCTATTTTAACTTCCTTCAGCAGGTGAGATCTAGTCTAGTCTGGTTTCATGTTTATTTCATTCATTTTCTTCATTGTGATGTTATTACAAATTATTTCAAAAAGTGAGAAGTGACTGGCATCTTTGAAGTCTTCTGGCAATATTATGTCATACTACTGAAATCATTTGAATTCTTGTCTCATTCAAAAAAAAAAAGATATTGTGTGAGTTGTGAGATTGTTTCCGATGGTGTGTTGTTTAGAAGTCATTTATTCAGCAACTGGGTTGGAGTCCTGCATGTCCAGGCACTGCAAGTTGCGCATTGTGTCCTTGAGCAACGACTTTAATTCCACTTGTACATGTACTCAGCTGTAAATGAGTAAGAGTGTTGCTGGGGATGGACTGGTGTCCCGTCCAGGGCCTCCCATCTGCTTGTACAATGAAAAACAGGGATAGGCACAGACCTTATGGACTTGAAGATCTTGAGGAAATATTTGGGGTTGAGGGGGAAGGGGGAGGGGGTATCTTTTAGGGTGATATTAAAGAAGTTGACTTGAAGATTAGTTTAGCAGGAAAAAAACAGTGGTGTATTCATTGCAATTTCTGTGAAGAATTTATGAAGATTATGGCCAAGAAAGTAATTCTACTAAAATTATTTATTGATAGATGTAAAAATGAGTTTGAATAATTCAGACATCTTCTGAAGAGAAAAAGTAAAGTTATTGTGGTAAAGTGAGTGCTGTTTACTGACTTAGATAAATTAATATAAGTATATTTAGGCAAATACCCAGGAAACCAGAGAAATCTTCACGACTTCATCGTATGTTATCAAAAAGACTCCTTTTTGATGTTTTATGGTGTAAATAATGTATTATATGAGGAACAAATTGTGTTGATTTATGGAAGCTTAATTGATGGTGATGTGTATGACATCATAGCTTGGTGAAATGACGTCAAAGAATTATATATCAACACTTTAAAGTTAATAGTCATCTGGGGCTCGTTTTTTGCTAATCTGCTTTTGGTACTTCATTAAAATTGGCAAAGAAGATGTCCTTATAATTGATCAAAGCAAGAGACATATTTCACCTAGCTGGATTATTATTGTGCAGATTATCAAGAACGATTGCACCTCAAAAGTGTGCATAAATCAGAAATGAACTCTGATACATGGTTGTGTTTTCTGTCTATGCATGTTCTTGCAGCTTCCTGTTTCAGCTAGGGAAGATGGATTATTTTAGGCCTAACAAAAATTGAAAGGTCTTTTAAAAATCTCCATGATCAGATTTCAGTTTTTCAATTTAGCTGAATTCCCTCTCCTACTCTCCATCTTTCAGCAAAATGTGTTATTTTTTTCAATTTTCTGGAATATTCCACATATTTTGACAATTTGGGGAAATTTTCTTCCTATGCAAATCTGTAAGGGGACAAACACAATGGGGCACCAAATATACCCTGTGATTACTTTCAATTTAGTCAATTTGACCAGTTGTTGTTGTTTTGTCAAAATTTTACTTTCACTTTTTTCTTATTGTAGTTAATATAAGCATTTCCTTCTTTATGGTTAAGTCATTGAAATCAAGGGGAACTAATTTCATTCAGCCTGTTAAATTCATCTTTTTTCATTCTGTTCTTCAACTTACTCACTGAAGATTAAAATGTTTATATAAAATTGATATAAGGCAAGCCTCATTTCTTGACCCTTGATACTGTTTCTATGTCTGTGAGTTATACGTGTTGTGTGTTATCAGGTAATAACATCATCATTTTACTGTTACTTTTCTGTGAGCTCTGTTAGGTTTATGCTCAGGAAAGGAATCATATAATTCATATACCAAGTTATGCAATGTAATTGGTATCATCATACTATGATTAATGTGATTGAAATTATTGTACTTTTTAAGAATGAAGTCCAAAGCAGCCTAGAAGTTCTAGTTGAATCATTTTGATTATTTGAATAAACTGAGATACAGACATCTTCCAGATGAGTTCTCAATTTGGGGATAAAAACTTTCTGCTGATTATCTAGGTCTTAAACCAGTCATTCTTTCACCAAATCATGAACACTCCAAAGTGAAATTGGTAGCCCAAAAGGGAGAAAGAATTTTGAGTGATTTGTGCATTTTTATTTCTTATGTTGGCTTTTATATGCCAATCTTTTATCTGTAGCTACTTCCTACTTTCTATGCAGCTGTTTAGAGCTATATTTGTTCAAGGCAACTTTATGCACAGTAAAATGATTTTCTTATGGATGAGGTACATTATAGATTATTTTTATGGGGAAAGGACATTCCTTCCTGTCTCATATTTTTCTTTGGTAAAAGAGAATAGATTAAATAGGAAAAATATGCCATTGCATTAAATGAAAACAATTCTTCCATAGGGAAACAATCCGAGGACGAACTATATCAACTACAGATATAGAATGTAATGAGTGCAATCAAAGGAAATATGAGTTTGGCACACAATTCAAAATGAATAATGCATATGTAAGAGATATTTGTGAAGTGCATTGTGATATAATTTGTGTCTCACTATGTACCACATTAGCAATGCTTGGGAATTCTAAAGATCAGTGGAAAATATGTTTTTTTTGCAAAACTAGTCTGATGTTGAGGATTTTCTTACATTTCAGATATCAAAACATGAATATAAATATTTGAATTAATGTTTCGGATTATATTTGTATATTTTAGAGTACAGATGTTGGCATCAAGACATTAGTAATGCTGGATGAACAAGGAGGTAAGGTTTTAAAAGGGTACAAAGAGGCCGTTTTGCCCCACACTATGATAGAACCATTTTGAAGAAGTAACAGTTTTACCAAATATATTTCATGATGCATTAAATACATCATTTTCATGAAGGTCAATTTGACTTATTCCATTTTCCCAAATTCAAAATTTACCAGATAGAATATGACTTTTGATGAAGTTATTTGTGAGTCATCTTCTGAAGATTTTGGTTCCATTTGAAACTTATTGTATCAAAACTTTGCTTCTTCTGAATTTTTTGCCTAGTGTGGGGGAAAAAATTATACTTTTGGAGAAGAAAAAATATATTCACGTCATATAACACTGATAAAAGGATTGAGAGATGATTCAAATATTTGTTTGTTAAATGCTTTTCAAACGATTTGAGGTGCTTTTGGGGTTTGCACTTTTACCTGCTTTAAGTTTACATGCTTTTGAGTTTACATGCTCTGAGTTAACATGCTGTGAGTTTACATGCTCTGAGTTAACATGCTCTGACTTAACATGCTCTGAGTTAACATGCTCTGAGTTAACATGCTATTAGTTAACATGCTCTGAGTTAACATGCTCTGAGTTAACATGCTTTGAGTTAACATGCTCTGAGTTAACATGCTCTGAGTTAACATGCTATGAGTTAACATGCTCTGAGTTAACATGCTCTGAGTTAACATGCTATGAGTTAACATGCTCTGAGTTAACATGCTCTCTGAGTTAACATGCTTTGAGTTAACATGCTCTGAGTTAACATGCTCTGAGTTAACATGCTTTGAGTTTACATGCTCTGAGTTAACATGCTGTGAGTTTACATGCTCTGAGTTAACATGCTCTGACTTAACATGCTCTGAGTTAACATGCTCTGAGTTAACATGCTATGAGTTAACATGCTCTGAGTTAACATGCTCTGAGTTAACATGCTTTGAGTTAACATGCTCTGACTTAACATGCTCTGACTTAACATGCTCTGAGTTAACATGCTCTGAGTTAACATGCTCTGAGTTAACATGCTCTGAGTTAGCATGCTCTGAGTTAATATGCTATGAGTTAACATGCTCTTAGTTTAGATTATTGCAAAAACAAATTCATTCGTTCAGGTAACATTTAGTGGATTTTCTAATTGATACAGAGAAATGAAAGATTATTATTGTTTTTTGTTTTTTTTGACAAATGAAGAAGACTATAAGATTAGATAGCAAATTTTCCAAACTAGAAGGTTTCCAGTTAACACAGGTTAGGAACTATTAACCTAATAGATTGATGTGCTACTACAGAATGTCAATCTTAACCTTGTTTTAAACTACATTTCATTTTATGGGAAAAGATCTTCACCATAATAGTGCACTGATAGATGTGATAGATGGCATTTTCTTATTAAAATCATGAAGTTGGCATTGTCTAGAAATGACAATTTTATATGAATTGGATTTATTAGGGAGATGATAACATCTAGAGCTAGAGCTCAGATAATTCAATTCAACAACATTTAATTATGTTAGCTTCCTCAACATAAAAGAAAATTAAACAAAAATTGTCAGTCTTATTATTTACAAAAAAGGAGGATGGTTAAATTAGTGAACTCACAAAAGTTTACAAAATGACAGGTGGTATCATTGTATTAAGATGAAAATTTAGATACCACGGCATCCGTGTTGAGATATATTGACATAGATATCTGGATATATTCCTCATTTGGCATAAAATCCTTGCAAGGATTTGTTACCCTGGGGAAGGGTCTGATACATAAAATTAATTTGAGGAAAATTTGTTTAGACAGTCATTGGAGGGACCTGGTACTAGAAGAGGTGAGAGATACTCTTGTCATTCTTTGTTTTAATCTTGTAGATCTGCTTTGAAATATATAACAGAAAAATCTTACTTTTTGAAGATGATGAGACCAGTAACAAAATCAATTTTTCAAGATCAAATGTTCTTTTCCCAAGAAATTATCACAAGGTCAAGATAATATCTAAAGGAATATGCATCATTTCTGTAAAGTAATCTTCCTCATGATATAGCTAGAACTACTACACAGTGTTTCTGAAACATTTAACCATGGTTAGATTTCAGTGGCATAGCTAGACTTTAAATTAAGACATTGAAATTTCTAAATCATGATCCTAACTTTTCAATTTTCTCTGTGAATCAATTTCAAAATTTTCTGATTTCTCAGAATATACTAATCCTACATGTTCAGATTTCTCAAATCACTCTGTAATATTTTCTTATTTTCTTTGTTGCGTATTTCAAAACAATGTTTAAAAAATGTTGTTGCTTGTTTTTGGATCCATTTTTTTCCTTCAAATTTCTTCAAAAATGTCTGATTTTTGTCCCCAAAAATTTCCAACCAGTGGCACCAATTGCTCATCTCCCAGGGATGCCAGTCTTTCGCCTTTTCGCCATTTTGAAATAAATATCCGGCTGCACTAATGACTTCAGGCATAGACCTAATGTTAGTCCTAAATCTTCATCACTGACCATCACATAAGTCTGACTAGAAATTCACAGACAAAAATGCTTTGACTGTTATTTTCACCACAAATAAATGCAAAAGTTTACCTCATGAGTGAAATAGATTGCATAAAAAGAAACAAAAGATTGCAAAATAAATCAACAAAAATGTTTCAAAGTTGATCAGATTTCA
>JAIGNY010003617.1:2655000-2867500 GCA_020152595.1 Chiridota heheva
TCATCAAAAAGATGTTACCTTCTTTTATTTGTAATGTTTTGGGTGTGGGATCATTTATTCCATTTATTAACCATAATGATTTAAACTTTTAAAAGTTTATAGTAAGTTATAACTAATATTATTATACATGTAAACATGTATGACCTCTCTCTCCCTCTTTCCAACACACAAATACTGTACCAGTAGTGATTATATTTCAGTATCATTCTGTTTCTTCTTGCTGCTCTTCATAACCAGAATAATTGGATGTTTTCTTGCTTAACCCCACCCACCCCCCTCTTTTCTCCCTCAAAAGAAGCTGCTCAAAAATTGTTCTACTGTCGTAAATGCACGGTTTTATCAAGTGCACACATACACATATTGACACATACACATATTATTCTTACTGTAAAAAATGTTTGGTTAAGAGGTTGGTGGGTCTGCAACCAGTGAGTTTACAACTGGTTATCAAAGGCCGTGGCCGTCTTGATATAATGTCTAGCATTGGATGCTTTTGGGATATTAAACCTTGCTATGCTATGCTATGCTAAACTTGCTTTAAAGCTAGGAATTGACTTAATCAATATTGTCCCTCTCACAACAGGAGTTATTGTACCTTTTATATATACGATTATGTCTCCTATAGTCTCTTATGTATAAAGTCATTTATAAATCCTTATGTAGAGATAGATTGACATGGTTGTTCAGTTTTACCCTTTTTTCCCCCATGTTATATTTGTAAATGTATTTTCTCACCAACCCTCTATTATCAATTAGAATATTAATTATATATTTTTTGTGTGCTGTGTAGATATGATTGTCAGTGCTGAAAATTGTGGTTTTAGTAAGAATTAACCAGAATGGTATTTATTTGCATCGGTTTTTTTTGTGTGCATAATTTAGCATCTAAGCACTTGTATTACATGTTGTGGTGATATTGATAAAGTAGTAATTTACTTGTCCTGAACTGCTATAACTTTTAAGTCATTCCTATGATTTTAATGTTGCATATCTTATCATTTTCCCTAATTCTCCTTTATCATTGCAGATAATATGATATCTTAATGGAAGTAGGTGTAACATTGATATAAATTGGTCATATTACATTGTTTAAAAATTAGGTTTTGACTCATGAAATTTTTTTGGTCAAAAGATCGCATTACAAAATATTCCAAGAAATCTATACCAGACTAAAATTGTTTTTTTGGGGCCTTTTTTTTTTTTTTTCCAGTTTAAAAAAAACAATCTTACTTAATTTTGTGTTTAGCGGGTGCTAAATTGGGAATTTACTTCATTATAGGTTAATCATTGTCTAAGTAAGATGAACCACCTTATAACTTTCTCCAAAAGTAAAAATACAAAAATTGTTGAATTCTTTGATAAATAAGCCTTTGCAGATCACCTTGCAGCTCACTAGTCCAGTCTCTTTTTCTTCTTGAAAAATCATACTTATATAACCTCAGAATTTCCTTCTTGGAAAAACTAACAAATAAATGGATGATCAAGTATATAAAATGGTTCGATGCATTTGTATAAGTGTTGCAATTGACTCGGATCTGATTTCGTGAAAGATGTTTTAGATGGTTTAAAAATTAAACCATCATCTTATCCAGGGTCTTATGTAGTACATACATGCCTCTGATGTAATTAACCAACTTGAGACTTTTTAGTACAATCCTGCATATGGACGAGACATCCATCATAGATATTTTTTATAATACTCTGTTTGTATTTCATGTAGCAATAAAATAAATTGTAATATGATCACAAAGGGGTCAATGCATCATTATATTTATTTTATAAGTCTACCTGTGCAGAGAGGGCAAAAAAAGAATAGAAAAAGAACACTAAATTGGTCCAGTTTGTTTGATAAGGTTGATGGCACAGAAACCTAAATGAAGTAATCAAATTCATTGGACACTATTGTTGGCACAGGCTTTTTGAAATCTATTTTCTCAAAAGGTTTGAATTTTGATCCATCTCTTTTGTCTGGTTGAAAAGATATTCAAACTGAGGAATTATATTTTTAATCTTTGTTATTTCATGCTGCATTTCAACTTCACTTGACCTTGCATTTGCAGTTTGGTATTTTGTGCTAGAAAAGTACTTGAAATGTATCTAGGATTTGGCATTGATTTTGTTCCAAATGTACATAATAAGCCAGTTCACGGTAACGATAATATATTGCGCAAATCAGGTCAAGTTGTCAATTGAAAATGTATTGCCATAAGCATCACTGACACGTATTGAATAACACTGTTACTTCCCGATGTTTTTTGGTTTATATTTTGAGTCAATTCGGTGCCTTACATGTATGTATTTGTGCTTTCGAAATGGATATTCCTTTGATAAGGGACATGTGGGATGCTATGTGGGACAACTGGGTGGGATGCCATGTGGGACAATTAGGCTGGGATGCCATGCGGTACATACATTAGAGAGGGATTCCATCTGGGACACTATGAACACATTTGAGAAATAGGGATGGAAGCCATGTAGGATATAAAGATATGCCATGTGGGTCATAGGGAGGGACGCCATGTGTAACAAAGGGTGGAATACCATGTAGGACATAGATATGGATGCCATTTGGAAGATCTAGGAGGACCGAATGCCATGTAAGACACAGGAAGGAGTGGCATTTGGGACATAGGGAGGGACACTGTGACTATGTGTGACCTAAGGAGGGACATAGGGAGGGACACTGTGACTATGTGTGACATAAGGAGGGACATAGGGTGGTATGCCACATGTATATAACAGCATTAAATTAAACTAGAATGATAAATAACGTCATGGCTCGCATACTGATTCAAATTGATACACATATCACAAGTTTAATTATAAAAACATCCCACTATCCACCTCGCATCCCTATGTCCCATCTGACATCCCACCCTATATCCCACATATCATCCCACCACACGGCACCCCTCCCCGTGTCCCAATGGCATCCATCTCTATGTCCTACATGGCATCCATATCTATGTCCCACATGGTATATCACAAAGCCACCCTATGGTAGAATTAACACAGAGAAAGCTCTGGTTTACATATAATCGGACCGTACCGCGCTGATTGTTAATACCACACTTGACCTAACCCCCACAATGAGTTCCGGGCATGCGCATTCGTAACCGTGAACTGGCTTATTGGGCAAAGTTTTATATTAATGGCAAAATGGCTCATGGTGTGAGAGGCATTTGAAATCTAATAGCATGTGATAATTGCAAATCTAGTTGGGAGAATTAGAAATAATCATTATATTAATCTATTCATTTGAACCTAGAGTATACATATGTTAAATGTGATACACAGGGATTATGTGTGATTTTTTGGCTAAAATGCTCCTTAAAGAACAATATTAGCAAAATCTTAATATAAACAGTTAGTTTAAAGTCGGTTTTTTAAAACACGGAAGCTTATCCATCAGTTAATGCATTTACACAGCATAATATTATTACATTGTACAAAGGGAATTTCCCTTGAAATCAGCACTATAAGTCCCAATCCTTCTTACAGCATGAATTCCAATCTTCAAGCTTCTGAGATAATTCTTGTCTATATTTTTGATCCTTTTATAAATAAAATGTTGATTAAATTTTATGAGATCTTTTCCATGTAGTAAAATGCTATATTTCATGAACTGAAGCTTACTGATAATGTTACTTTTGTTAATACAGAGCAGCTTGACAGAGTTGAGGAAGGGATGGACCAGATTAATGCTGACATGAGGGAGGCTGAAAAGAACTTGACAGGGCTTGATAAATGCTGTGGACTATGTGTATGTCCATGGAAAAAGTAAGTTAAACATGGGAAATACATTGAGATGTTTCTTCAAATCTGTTCTCATATTTGGTTGGCATGCGAAGCATTATGCGAAGCATTATGCGAAGCATTATGCGAAGCATTATGCGAACCTATGTAATGGCGATTACGTCCGTCCGTCTGTCCGGTTGTCCACAGATTTGTCCTGAGATTTCCTCAGAAATGTTAAAGTTTTTTGAGAATTTCTCAGAAAAAGTTAAGTTAAGTTTCTTCAGATATCCTTATGGAAGGTTAGAATTTCCTTATAAAATGTTAAAGTTTTTCAGAGATACTTAAGACAGGATTAAAGATTAGTTTCCTTAAAAAAAATTACAAAACATTTGATATTTTCTTAGAAGATAACTGTAAAATGATATAATTTTCCCATATTCTTCATAGATCCTCAAGTCTCTCTTGTAGCACTTAAGATTTAAAATCCTTAAAATTCTTCAAAATATTTGGGCACCAACAATTGTATCAGGCATGATTATTAAACTCCTTCTTTATTATTGTGTTTATTTGCATAAAGTTGCTACAGTATGTGACCTAACCAGACTTTTTTTTTATTTAGTATGCTTAGTCAGAGAGTGTGACAGGATGTGATTGCATATGGACATACGGAGGGATGCCATGTGGGACATGGATGGGGGCCATGAGGGACATATGATATAACATTGACCATGTTGTATACACCAAGGGCTATATCAGGCATAATTATTTGACTCCACCTTTTTTTTCTTATTGAACAAGTCATTCGCATATAAGTTATAATATAAACTGACACTTTCATACATAGTATGCTCAATCAGGGACTGTGATAGCTAGGATGAGACTTCTTATGGAGCCTATGGGAAGTCATGTGAGACATAGGGTAGGATGCCATGTGGAACATGGGGTACGATGTCATGTGGAACAGGGTGGAATGCCATGTAGGATATGTGGTGGAATGCCATGCAGGACATAGGGTGGAATGCCATGGGATGGAATGTCATGTGGGACATGGGATGATATGAAATGTCATGTGGGACATGGCGTCTCATCCCATTTCAACAAGTCATATGCATATAAGTTATTATATGAACTGACACTTTCATACATAGTATGCTCAATCAGGGACTGTGATAGCTAGGATGAGACTTTTTATGGAGCCTATGGGATGTCACCCATCCCATTTCAACAAGTCATATGCATATAAGTTATTATATGAACTGACACTTTCATACATAGTATGCTCAATCAGGGACTGTGATAGCTAGGATGAGACTTCTTATGGAGCCTATGGGATGTCATGTCTGACATGGGGTGGGATGCCATGTGGGACATGGGGTGGGATGCCATGTGCAACAGGGTAGAATGCCATGTGGGACATGGTGGGATGCCCAAGTATCACAGAGAGTGACATAAGTTGGGATGCCATGTGTGACATAAGGTAGGATGCCATGTGTGACATAAGGTAGGATGCCATGTGTGACATAGAGTAGCAGGCTATGTGGGACATAGGATAGGAGGCCATGGGAACATGGGATGTGATGCCATGTGGGACATAAAGAAGGATGTCATTGGGACATTGGGAGGATACCATGTGGAACATATGGTAGGATGCCATGTGGAATATCAGGTGGGAAACCACTGATGTGGGACACAGGGAGGGATGTCATGTGGGACATAGGGAGGGAGGTCATGTGGTACATATAGTTGGATTAATGTGGGACATACATGTAGGATGGGATCCATGTGGGTCATAGTGTGGAATGCCATGTGGGACATATGGTGGAATGCCATGTGGGACATATGATGGAATGCCATGTGAGACACTGTATGGTGGAATGCCATGTGGGAGATATGGTGGAATGCCTTGTGGGACAAGGCATGGGATGTCATGTGGGACATGAGGTGGGATGTCATTTGGGACATGAGATGTGGGACATAGGGTGGAATGCCATGTGGGTCATAGGATGGGATGCCCTGTGGGACATATGATGGAATGCCACATGAGACATGGGTTGTCATGTGGGAAATGGAGTGGGATGCCATGTGGGAGATATGGTGGAATGCCATGTGGGACATGGGATGGGATGTCATGTGGGACATGGGGTGGGATGCCATGTGGGACCTTTGGTGGGATGTCATGTGGGACAAGGGGTAGGATGCCATGTGGTACATGGTATGCCATGTGGGACTTAGTGTGAGATGCCATTTTTATAATTGGCAGGGTCATATGATATGGGTGTCAATTTGCATGGGCATGCGAACCACAATGGTACTTACCGTTCTAGTTTTACTTTTTCCACTCAGGAAAACATCTGCCCCTGCGAACCCTATTTCTGCATATACCTCCCTCAATTAAGCCATTCTCTATAGTAGCTTTGAATAGTCGAGCGTAACTGTGACAGTCACCTTTGGACAGTTCTAGTTAAAAATTATAATTGACATAAAAAACGTCTGAGAATAATTGTGGTCAAGGTTTAAGTGTGAAATTTATCTACTAGTGTTTTTTATATAAAGGTATTTTCATGACAATTTTGGTATTTTGAAAATTGACAACTTCTTACAAAATGATTGAGAAACATGTTTTGCAAATTTGTTCATGAACAATATTGGATGCACTTAAATTCATTTATATGAAGCAGGGAGTAATAACTAAACAAAATATCAAAATAAGCAGGCTACTCCACTTCAGGGAGTATTTTGTAAACAGTGCGTGCAGTGTATTATAAAGTCTTTTATGACTGGAATAAAAGTTCCTTCTTTTGAAATTGACCCACTATGTAACTCAAAATTCCAAACCTTTTTAGGTGCAGGTCACACATCACAAACTCTCTAAAGACAATTAACTTGCCAGACAGAAATGTAATGACCAATTTTGATCAATTGATTAATTGATCTCCCAATAAAAGAAAAGCAGCTTTAAATACAGTAGACAGTGCATATGATGATATCAAAAGTATTTCCTTTCAAAAATCAATTTTCCACATTAACGTCATGCATTATTCCATGAAATTTGAAAAGAAACTTGAGACTGTTCAACCATGGTACACTTTAGTAATTATAATTAATATTGACTTTAATTTACATGGATAACAGGGAAATCCATTTCTGCAGAGTTTTTTTATGAAGAAAGTTCAAATTCCTATGGTGGATAAAACAACTTTTTGCTATAGTTTTTACACTGTTTAAGCCTTGAGGGCATTTTGTAAACCTCACCCATGGTTGAAGAAGAAGATTTTTAGATTGTTGTCTGATGTTAAATTTGATTGAGGGTATGATGGCGATTCATAACCATATTCAGCTACTCCCATTCAAAAAATGTTGGTGAAGGATTGAAAAGGGATAAGGCCTGAAAAATCAAAATGTTGTTAAGTGGTCAATTTTCAACAATTTTGGTAAAGCATTTTGCTATTTTCATGGTTTATTTTCTTTCAATTAAACTAAGTTGTTGCTACCCATCCATAGATGTTCAAAATTGTAATCCTGCTTCTTAATAGTGTGACTGTACAATGGTTTACATCTTTCAGTCCAGGTGAAACCCTCAAAGGAGTCTTTCATGCTGAACCCTACTTCCTGGGTTTAAACATTGCACAATTTAGCAACCCAACAGCTAAAACATAAGAATCGCACACACAGCTCAGCTGCTTGCTATCTTCAGTTCAGTCTATTTCAAGTGACACTGAGTGTGATGACACACTGA
Source organism: Chiridota heheva (assembly GCA_020152595.1). NCBI lineage: Eukaryota > Metazoa > Echinodermata > Holothuroidea > Apodida > Chiridotidae > Chiridota > Chiridota heheva. The sequence continues at coordinate 2,662,475 of JAIGNY010003617.1, forward strand.
CTGACTGATCCAATTGAAAAGGAATAAACAGTGCAATTTGAGTTTACCTACCTACACTGCTTAAATTTTATTCAAAGAGAAGTAGATTCTAGGCCAAATATTGTAAGTTTTCTTCTCAATACTTTGTATTGTTACGATACTGCCAGTTTGATTAGACCCTAATGTTTGAACATTACTCGTTAGTACAGACAATTGGTGAATCCAAATGGCTCGGTAAGCATTAGGTCGGTACGTTCACTGTTGTTGTTCTTATTATTTATTTATTTATTTATCTATTTTATTATTCATTATTTATTATTATCATTATTATTATTGAGCACTCGCTTCTACAAAACAGAATTGCAATCAATTTGAAAGAAGATTTACTAAAGAGATTTTTTCTAAATAGTTTATCGATTCTGTATTCTTGATATTGGTGGAGAGTGCATTCCAATCTTTTGGACCTGCAATTGAAAATGCACGGTTCCCATACAAATTTCTGTGGGTTTGGGGAATTATGAAGCTGTCAGATGATCTTAACGTATATTTAGTATCCCTACGTATGAAATATGAAGCTAAATATGTGGGAGCCTGGTTATGTACGCATTTAAAACTCATGCATAAAAGTCTATACAATATGCTGGATTTGAAGGGTAACCCATGAAGCTCCTTGAGGCATTCGGTGGCACTCATATTTTTTCTTGTCCAGTATTATTTTTGCAGCAAAAGTTTGTACATGCTGTAGTTTAGCTAAATATGTTTTGGATAACCCATATTATAGAATGCTACAGTAGTCTAGGTGGGATATTACTGAAGAATGAACTAACTGTTCCATAGTTCGTTTAGTCAAATGGCTTCTTAAAATCCTTAAGCAATATCAAATAAACATAGCATTTTTGCACTTATCATCTACATATTTGTAAAATGATAACTCATTATCAAGTATTACACCTAAGTATCTAATATAATGACTTTCAACAATATGCTCATTATTCATATTTATCCCATTTGTTACACAATTTTTTCTTTGGACATTGTTTGCAAATTTAATATACTCGGTTTTGCTACTATTTGATTTGAGTCAATTTTGGTTCATCCAGCTTAATACAATGTTAGCACATGCCTCTAAAGCTGACATGCAATTTATCTCGTCATTTGCATTATTAGGATTAAACAACTCATAAGAATGGTCGTCAGCTCATCCCATAATTGTGACTCTACTTTCATCATTGAGGAAAGTGGTGGCAATATACCCTTGTAGGGTGCTAGCATACATGCCACAGGGCCTGCACAGGTTCCTTGTGGTACAGAGAATGGAAGGCATTGCTCTTTTGAAAAAGATTTCTTAATTTGCACTTTTATTTCCCTGTCACTAAGATAGCTATGAAACCATTTCAATGCAGTGTTATGATTGCAAATTGCTTTTGAAGCACATCAATGAGGACACTGATCAACAGTATCTAAAGCATCTGAGAGGTCCAGTGCTATCAGTGCTGTAACTTTCTGTCAGTCCATGTTAGCTGAGAGGTCCAGTGCTATCAATGCTGTAACTTTCTGCCAGTCCATGTTAGCTGAGAGGTCCAGTGCTATCAGTGCTGTAACTTTCTGCCAGTCCATGTTAGCTGAGAGGTCCAGTGCTATCAGTGCTGTAACTTTCTGCTGGTCCATGTTAGCTGAGAGGTCCAGTGCTATCAGTGCTGTAACTTTCTGTCAATCCATGTCAGCTGAGAGGTCCAGTGCTGTAACTTTCTGTCAGTCCATGTTAGCTGAGAGGTCCAGTGCTATCAGTGCTGTAACTTTCTGTCAGTCCATGTTAGCTGAGAGGTCCAGTGCTATCAGTGCTGTAACTTTCTGCTGGTCCATGTTAGCTGAGAGGTCCAGTGCTATCAGTGCTGTAACTTTCTGTCAGTCCATGTCAGCTGAGAGGTCCAGTGCTGTAACTTTCTGTCAGTCCATGTTAGCTGAGAGGTCCAGTGCTATCAGTGCTGTAACTTTCTGTCAGTCCATGTTAGCTGAGAGGTCCAGTGCTATCAGTGCTGTAACTTTCTGCTGGTCCATGTTAGCTGAGAGGTCCATTGCTATCAGTGCTGTAACTTTCTGCCGGTCCATGTTAGCTGAGAGGTCCAGTACTATCAGTGCTGTAACTTTCTGCCGGTCCATGTTAGCTGAGTGGTCCAGTGCTGTAACTTTCTGCTGATCCATGTTTAGCAGAAGGTCATTTGTTATCCTGATTAGGGCTGTTTCAGTGCATATATGCTCTATTATAGTCAGGTAACAAGATCTCAGTATTTAGATAATCGATTAATAGTACTAACATACCTTTTTCGACAATCTCAGAAATAAACTGTAAGTTATTCACCGGTCTGTAATTTGATATAATTATATCAAGACCAGGCTTCTTCAGAAGTGGTCGAATTATAGATATTTTCCAGTGAGCTAAAAAACTAACAGTTGCTAATGAGTCATTAACAATCCTGGTTAAAAACTACCAGTTGTTAACGAGTCATTAATAATCCTGGTTAATGAGTCATTAACAATCCTGGTTAATGAGTCATTAACAATCTGGGTTTAAACAGGTAAGAGTACCGAGAAGTGTGTTTTCTTCAAACTTGCTGGAAATGGATCTGTTGGACAATTCGTGGCATTGGACTGCAATAAGAGTTCAGTAGCAGACTTCCTGACTACTCATCCATCTTTTCAGCCGAGGCTAAGGCCATTCTCCTCGCCCTCAACTTTATTGAGTACTCTCCTCTTAGTCACTTTGCCATTTTCTCTGACTCAAAGGCTGTTCTTACTTCATTACTCAATCTTAAATGGGATAACCTCACCTGCCACCTCCTCCTCCAAAAACTCTTTTCTCCCACCCTCTGCAGGAAAAGTGTTCTTTTCTTCTGGATACCCAGCCATGTTGGCATCCCTGGCAATGACAGGGCTGATACAGCCGCTAAGCTTGCCCTTAACCTCCTCCCTTCCCCTTTTCCCAAAACCCTCTCTGACATCAAACCGCTTATCGCTTCTCTTGTTCGTGACCGCTGGCAAACCTTATGGAACTTCCAAATTGATAACAAACTCCATGTCATCCAGCCCACTATCCCGATCAAATCCACCATCAACAACCTTTCTCGTATCGACAACGTTCATATTACCCGTCTTAGAATTGGTCACACCCACCTCACTCACTCCCACCTCCTTATTGGTTCCCCCCAACCCCTCTGTAACAATTGCCACTGCATCCTCACAATCCAACACGTTCTCCTTGCTTGCCCCTGTACAACCTTCCCAGAGCTTCCTCGCTCCCCACAACTCAATTGCTGAGTTCTTCCAGAAAAATCCTCCAGATAGAATAATCTCCTTCCTTCAGCATGCATCCCTCTACAACCATATTTAATTCTCCTCTTCCACCCCCTCTCTACTTTGTTTTTGTTTTACCCATGCACCTCCTCTCTCGATCACAGCTTTCTGGCTTTTGTTCTTGAATTTCTCTCATTCTCCCCCTAGTCTCTTTCCTTACTACCTCTAAAATGATCTGACCTCTCAGGCACAATTTGACCTTCGTTGTCGTGGTGCCGTTAAGACCTCATAAAACAAACAAACAAACTTCATGGCCCTAAAAACACTGATTTCTTTGCAATCTCTTTTGGGTGGATCGAAAAATGAATAATCTTTTAATCTGTCCCTGATACTATGGATCTTTCCCATGAAAATATCAGCAAAATTGTTAGCAAGTAAATCACCTACTTCCTTATTTGGCATTGGGTTCAAGCTCGTCAACAATCTGACAAGCTCTTTTCTGACAAGATAAATCTCACTAGATGAGCAGTATACTTGATATATATACAGTATACTTATATCTTGCTTTATATATAAGCCTTATACATACCTTAGAATATTTTAAATATTTAAAATTTATTTGAAATGTGTTTGTTATCTTCAGAAAATTGTGATATTTGGTATTCACTTTCACCCTTAAACACATCTTTCATTCCATCACCTTGTTCTAGACAGAACATTGTTATAGATTAGATAAAAGTATGTATCTTAAAGCGTTATACCAGCCTGCTGTCTTTATTAGGTACAGTTTATTGCCAGGTGAATTTGATTGACCCAAAAAGTACAAGCAAAGGTTGCTGTTAACTGCTTTGTCACAAGAAACTAGCTTTTCAGGTTAAAAGATGAGAAACGAGCTCGCCGTGAGCTCGTCAGAGAGGTTCAATCGAGCTCGTGGCGAGCCTCGCCATTTCTGTAAGGGATAATACCTTGATGAAGAGAGAAAAAGTAAAGTTTTGAAAATTATTACAAAAATGCACCACTTTTCTTTTACATTTAAGAATGTCCCAAAGACATAGCTTGTATGTGGAGTTGATATACAAAGGTAAAACAAATTGACATTCCTCAGTTATGTGAAAAAAAGAACAACGAAATAAATCATATGATAAAGGTTTATGCAAGAAAAATAAAAAACAAACAGAAAGACTCAGCACTTAAATTTCAAGAAATAATATTCAATTCAAAAGTAATTACTGTAATCGGCATCTGAAAAATAATCAGTTATTGTACTAGGCAACTGATTCATCTGTGGGGCAATTCGGTGATGCATCATGCCACTATGTCCTTAACTCCTAGAGAATTTGCCTTGTACGAGAATTGAAATTGTAGCTGCTAATATACTGTAAGTCACTGCCAGTAATATTTAAAGGCCCATGTGGCACAAGCGGATGAGAGTCAACAACGATGGTTCATCACTCCCCAGCTAAGCTGGAAGCTTAAAGTGGAACTGTCAAAGGCAGGATGGATAAAGGGCCTTACCTACTGTACTGTAAGGACACACCACAGCTGCCTCTGCCTGGAATAAAACCTGGAACCTCTTGCTTGCAAAATCAACTCCTTTACAGCAGTGCTAAACAATCCTACTTCACGTCAGTGAAATAAAATTTATAAGCATGACTGAGCCAAAATACACAAAAATGGTGTATGTAGTAAATCTTTAAGTCTGCAAATAATACACAAAAACTTGTATATTAAACAAGTGCAAACAACTTCTACACAGATTAGATACGGTATGCTGTTATTTAAACTTTTGTTGATAATCATATGACTCATTGAGTCATGAGCATCCTTGTTAATAAGGCTTGGACATTGCCTCCACATAATCCTAACATTTTGTCCTGATCCTTATATGAATGTGACTTCTTTTTTTTAATTCTTTTGATCAATAAACATGTTTCTTTAATGATTGTTTCCCTTTTATTATTTTTTATTTGTCAATCAGGTAATAGATGTAGATTTATTCCCTATGAGGGGGAGTGTAGTGGCTAGGAGTCAGGGTTCAAATGAGACATTCCAGGTTTCATTTTTGGCTGAACATCTGTATTCTATTGCATCTGGACATGGCTCTCCTCTGCTTGTTTCACGGAAACCAGGGCTATCAGCTCATTAGTTTTATTGACTACTAAACTACCTACAAGCTAAATTTCCGCAAGCTAGTAGTTGGGAAACTTTGCAAGCTAACAACTAGCTGATGCAAAGTTGCAAAATGTTACCTTGGAAGCTAACAATTCGCAAGCATGCAATTTGCAATCTAGCGAATTGCTTATGCAAAATGTTAGCTTGTGCTAGCTTGCGCTAGAATAGCTTATGCAAAATGTTAGCTTGCGCTAGCTTGCACAAGTTTGCGCTAGCTTGCGCTAGCTAGCGCTAGCTTGCGCTAGCTTGCGCAAGGTAGTATTTGGAACAATTGCAACCTTGCGCAAGCTTGCAAGCTAACAGTCAGCTGCAAGCTTGCGGAATGTTAGCTAGCAAGCTATCTGCTAGCTTGCAAGATGTTAGCTAGCAAGCTAGCGCAAGGTTGCAAGATGTTAGCTAGCAAGCTAGCGCAAGGTTGCAAGATGTTAGCTAGCAAGCTAGCGCAAGGTTGCAAGATGTTAGCTAGCAAGCTAGCGCAAGGTTGCAAGATGTTAGCTAGCAAGCTAGCGCAAGGTTGCAAGATGTTAGCTAGCAAGCTAAGCGCAAGGTTGCAATTGTTCCAAATACTACCTTGCGGCAAGCTAGCAGCAAGCTAGTTGCAAGCTTGCAAAAGTAGTGTGCTGCAAGCTTATTGTTAGCTAGTCTTTTCTGTAAGGGGATGTTTGAAAGTGTAGGGGGGGGGGGGGCGGCACAGGATCTGAGGGGCACTTTCCAACTCGTATTTTCAAAGGATGTAGCACAACAATATAGCTTTATATGGTCAGCCCTTCCCCCACCTCCCATGGAAAATTTCTCAACTGTTATAGGTTCAAACATTACTGGTGACTCATTTTACCTTCTTTTTTTATTTACAGCTTCAAATATTTAAGAAATTGTGGTCTGAATTTGGTAAAATACAACAATTTTATTAAAATCTACAACAATTGCTGAAATGGAAAATGTATAGATAATATGTCTTGAAATCGGAAGGAGTTAGACTTATAGATCATGATTAGCAATTGTATGGTTCATGAATTGGAATACGTAATGTCTAAAATAATGTGACAAGCAAAAGGGTCCTTATGGAGGCCATCATTTTTTTTGCTGCTGTGAATAAGATATGTAAATATTTTTAGTATAATTTAAGACCACTCGTCCAACTTCACACCCAGTCTTCAGCGAATCAGTGGCAAGTGTCCTATTGTATGTTTTTTCTTGAGCCCAAATTAAACTTGGTGCTCTTTGAGCGAAATTTGGGGTATTTTGCTTGATGTTTGTGTTACTTTCTTCAATTTGTCAATAAAAAGATAAATAAGGGGACTTAAATATTTTAAATAACACTTTTTGTTGTTGTCTCTGTCACGTCTGTAAAGGTATGTAAGGGGCACTTTTTAAACTTTACAAAGAAGATGAGGAGAAGGCACGTCAGTTTGTCATTACAATGGCTCGGGTACAAATAATAGGTTTTGCCCTGCATGGCCCATTTCAAAGATGCCTCAATAATGAAATTTGGGGTTGCTCGCATACTCTAAAGGCCCTATTTGAAAGAGTTTGTACAAATTATAAGCTGGGAAAACAGAGGTAAGAAGAGACGAAGGCTTTTTAAGTATGAAAAAGTCTCAATATTGTTCAATATGTGGGCTGTTGGACCCCAACTTTGTTCTATGAGAAAATTTCAGAATAGTGTTGTGTGAAATTTCACATATTAAGTACTTTGAGAGCAATATTTTTTCCTTTTTTTAGTTAAAAATCAGATATATATCAAGAAAAAAGGTTTACAATGTTTAAAAGGGCATATTCCTTCAAAAAAGGCACTTGTCCTCCTTTTTGAAAGAGCATTTTTCCTTCTGAAAAAGGGCATTTTTCTTTCAGAAAAAAAACACTTTTCCTCTCTGAAAAGGGTGCTTTTTAAACTTTTGAGTTCTGCCCCACCTATGTTCACAATAACAAATAATTTCTTTTTTAGTCCCCATTACTTTCCCTAATACATGTATTGACATATTCTCATTTTAATTTGCAAACTATTTTGCGATAATTTTGTCGAAGATGTATAAATGCAATTTTGGATTTTCATTTTCTCTGCTTTTCGCACTTTCCTTTTTAAACTGAATACCTCATCTGTAATCCACACTGTTTTGGGCCTGCATGTGAAATGCCTTTGTACTACCAGAGTATGAATGTCCTGGATTCTGGTCATTTCTTCATTAAAGTTGTTCACCAGTATATCACCACTCTTGTCTGATATTATCAGCTCATTAACGAATGCCTGCAGATCACCATCTAATTGTGTGCTTAATGCTTTTTACTTTCTTATATTCCACTGCTTGTTTGATTACTGGCAGTTTAGTAATATCCAAGTGGAATTTAATCATTCCATGATCGGGAAATAGGAAAACATTATCTGGTTCAGATATGAAAAACTGAAATTCGTCTTTAGTTAGGACAAAAATCAATAATGTGGCTTGAGTTTTGAGTGGTACAGTTAACATGTTGCACAAAACTACGTCTTCATTAGATTAGAAAAAGCTTTCGTGTCATGATTGTCATTTTCAATGGCATGGTAAGCATTAGGTCAGTACATTCACTGTTCAGAACATCTCATACGAAAATCATAAAGAAACTGATCTTTCACTGCATCAAAGTGATTTAAATGAACGCGTTCTTCAAAAGGTTACGAAAATAACAACAAAGTTAAAAGAACAAATTAAATTAAGAAAGCACATAATATATCAAACACTGACACATGCAGTCAAAGAAGAAAGGACGCAACTAAATGACATAACGCGGATGTTAGCACAGATTAATTCGCAACAAACCCACGTGGGTCAAGCATAGGGCATCCCATATATTTGCTGTTTTCTCAAAAACATAAAAGTGAACATATAATAAGGTACTGGATAAAAGTTAGCCAACATGTTTCCCCATAATTCCTATACCTCTCACACTTCAGCAAACACCATTAAAGTTTACAAAATGATTTTACTTTGTCAGTCTGTACAAAGTGTATGGACGAGGGAACTTGCATGATGGGTAATGGCTGCCTACATGTGCTAAAAAACCTCCTTGAGGGTTTCTAATAACTACTAAAAGGAGGGTTTCCTGAACTGTCTTTATGTATAATGTGGAAATCAAAGAGAAAGGGGCTTGGACATTTTTATTTTTTTTTCCTTTTAAGAAATTCTGAATGTATAGTCTCTGCCTCTTAAGCACCAACAAATTGATAGATCTATGGAGAGAGGTAGCAACAACTTGATTTTTAATTGGAAGACTATATGGTAAAAACCAGGAAAGTAGGCTAAACATCATGAAACTAGACTAAAAGCTATTAAATAGGTTAAAATCCTTGAAAATAAGCTAAAAACCATGAAAATAGGCTAAAAACCATGAAAAAAATAGGTTAAAAATTATGAAAATAGGCTATAAACCATCAAAATAGGCTATAAACCATCAAAATAGGCCAAAAACCTTGAAAATAGCCAAATATTTCATCACAATTAGTATTTTTTACAGCATTTTAAATTTTAAGGCCTTATTATAATGTATTATGCAAATTTTATTCTAATTGCGAGACATCACAACAAGAAAACCAATGAATTTCCTTGTGTTAAGTGATTGTTTTTTAAACCTTCACTTACATTATTTGAATGGGAGAGATTGAATATGACAAAGGGGTTTTGAATCGCCATCATACCCCTAATAAATATTTAACAGAAGAGTACATTCTGGTGATTTTTCAGTGACTGAAATTTAAGATTTAAAGAATTACATTAAACATTTTGAGTTGTCTCTTTCATACATCACAACTTTTACATAATTATTATTTTTTTCCTTTAAACTTTGATTAGCTGTAACTCATAAACTACATGTGCTTTGGATATAGCTTAAAGAGGACATGACATGATTAAGTACATTACTTCCCAAATTGAAAAGTTTTGCATCCCAAAAAAATTATCTATGTGTTAAATCAGCGTTTGAAATTCCTTCCTAAAATTTGCTCCCCGAAAAATAGGTCCGTAAGGTCACCTGACCAAGTGACAAACTTGAGGCGGTCTTGTCACGTGACCCACGCTATCACTGAGCTCATTCATTGTATTTATGTATAACCCACGCTAAGTCGATCCTGAATTGGAGCGTTAAAAAAGCAACATTCCTTTATCCTTTTTACCAAACTGCCACGCCGATGTGTTGTGGGTAGGTGTAATTACGTTTCTGGAAAAGAAATTAGTACCCATAAATTTCAACCGATGAAAAAGCTAAGAAACTCTGGGTAGCATTTGTGAACAACACTCGATCAGATTTTAAAGGGCTTAGGCCTACTCAACACTCTGTCATATGCAGCAATCACGCTGCAAACCTTCGACAGCATTTTGACTTAAAGGGCATCTTAGGCAGGGGATTTTGCAGTATTCTTCAGGGCAAATGCCCAACAATAAAGAAGAGAAAAAGCTGATTTGGAAGATGTAAGCCTGCCCTCAACTTTGACATCCGTAAGCACTTGGCCATCAAGTGCTAGTGTTAGTGCGGAACCTAGACCTAGTGTTACGACATCCTTATACCCTACTTCTGCAGTGCCATCAAAAGGTTTTCCTACTGTTGTGCCTTCTACAGCTCCCCCCAAGGAAAAACAACGGTTAGCTTCGGAGAAAAACGGTACGTCAATTCTCTTCTTTGGTCTGCCTAGGCCTTTATTTCATTTTCAGTGCCCTAAGCTAAATGGAAAATCGCATTACTAAATTATAGGGTTCACCAGAAACTCGAACAAATTATGGAGGCACTAGTTATTGTTATGGTCAATGGGAGAAAAACATGTTTTTTGTGATTTGGAAGAAAAAAATTACACATACCTCAGCTGAAAACTCCCAGAACTCTAATTATTGTGCGATTTGTCATATTTCAGCAAAAAAAAAAAAATCTCACAACCCAGAATGGCTGAAAACAAGGTATTTAAAAAAAAAAATTGGCCTTAAACATTACGCTATGAGAGTGCCTATTATGCGAAAATAACATTTTCGTGTAATACTGTTGGTACTTTCATAGCATGATGGACTGCGCGAAAAGCTGTTGTGTCCTCCCCCCGAGCGAAAGCTTGTAGCGAAACCATTACTCAAAATTTCTTCATAATTTCATTGCAATTTTCCCTTCATAATAGGTTTTCTAGTAGGGCAAATAGTCACCGTTTTTTAGTTATGAATATGCTAAAATCGCAGAGCTTCTGGGGGCTCGCCTCCTGGGCCTCCACCAGGGCTTCGCTCCATGCGCAGGTCCCTGTACCCCATGCCATTTACCATTTCCCCCTCCACCTCCTCAACTTCAAAATGCTCCAGCACTGTTGCATCGAACAAACATAATTTTTGTAAAGATTATTCAAAGTTTATCTCATATCTATTCTTTCAGGATCCTGCTGGCTGCAGTTTACTAAAGCTGGCCAGTTAAATGTTCTTGATCGACTTTTCCAGGGCAGAAAGTGGAGATTACCCTCTAAAGGAAATGCCTGGTGCAACCTACATACAGTAAGTTTACAAACATTTGAAAAGCCCACCAACAAGAATATGTGGAAAGATTAATTGAAACGTGCATGGCAAAAAGCATGGAAAAAATTATCAATATGATTTGTTGGTAGAACAAGAAAAAAAACTTTCTTTCGAAAAAGTGGTGGAATGACTATATGTTAGACCGTTTTCCCATATGAAATCACAACTCTTGTCCAATACCTCATCATTAATAACTAATAAGTGTTTCCCTCGGTCTCTTTTTAGAATATGTGGATGATCTCCTCTAAGGTAGTTGGAAGTGGTTCACTCTGGTGACAAAACCTTGAAGCAACAGACCAGTCTTCTTGCTTCACTACCACCTGCCTTCACCAGCATCTTTGATAAACCAACGCATGAAGAAGCTTCCCAGCGACAGATGACAAGGTTCCAAAGAGGAGAAGAACTAAGATTATTCTTGAATCCTCCTAAATATAGTGGTGAACCCTGTTTTTATTCAGTTATCTTGTAGATTAATTTGAACCTTTGTTTAAGGGTGGGAAGGGGGCAAGGATAGCAATTGCCCTCAAAGTTTGCATTGGTTTTTGTAATACGAACATGCTTGAATTATATGTATAATTAAAATGCTGTTCAAGCCGCCTATGTATGTAATTCATGTTCTAGTGGGATTATTGTCAATGACAGATGAAAGACACATGTTAATGCACACGCCAGCTTCCTTGCATTAATGGTGTTATTGTGTTCTTGCATTGAATTACCGTATTCGACGTAATAAGCGCCCACCCAACCTCAACATTTCTTGACTGATAACATATGCCAACATCAATAAATAATCAGTGCTGTTTATATGTTATTCATGTTCAATACTTTTTTTGTATGCTATCTCGATCCCTGTTAATACGGGGAGAAGAAATATGTGGTAATGACTTAGGATAGGGCTATCTTTCCCTTTGTTTCACCAAATTTGCACTGTCAGACTGTACGCAATCCCTGAGCATGTGCGCTTATTTGGAAATAACTTTGCGCCTAAAAAGTGGTACAATTTTAGTTTCGTAAGCGCCCCGGGCGACGATTACGTCAATATGGTATGTTTTTTGAAGATTTTTAATGCTATTATTGGTTGCTTGAGATTTGCAACACTACGACAGCATTGGTCATATCGTGCCAGAGAGGGTAGATTAAATCAAAGGTGATGCAAGGGAGAAAGTCACTTGGTGAGTTGACTTGATCGTGGGAAGAGAGAAGTGAAAGAGGGGTCAAATATCATTGTAGTAGCCTATGTGATGTAGGTAAGGTGGGTTAGTCTGGAGATGGAATTGAATGGGTGAGCGTGGGTCTGGGGATGGTGTTGAGGGGGTAGTCCATGAGGAGGTGCTTGAATGTTATTTATTGTTGCAGTTATTGCAGAGTGGGACAGGTGAGCCATTAAGAAGATCGAGTGGGAATGGTGGGTGTAGCCTATTTTGAGACTAGCATTTTCAGATTTGGTATAAAGTTAAAAATAGCGGGAGGGGGCTAAAATGTTTCTAATTATTCAATGCAAAATCCATATGGCATGACAGCTCTTCTTGTTGGCTAATAATGATCTACTTTTGCAATTCAGCTGTCCCTGAAGCACATTTTTGAGATTTAAGCCCATGGCAGCCATCCACATTTTTATGTGCCTGCCTCCTTATCTGCCTCCCTATTAAATTGACTACAAAAAAAGTTGAAAGTCAAAATGTGTTGTTTAACATTTAAGTGAGTTTATTGTAATGTTCATTTGATGTACTTTGTACGTTCAATAATAAACTGATGATTTTCAAGTAATGTGTATGATTTATTAACAAATTTTGTTTTTGTTTCTTTTTGCATGATTATAGTATGGGGACTGCAAAAGGTTTTTATATTTTTAAAATTGAAGCAATAACTTCTTATAGGAATAAGAGCTATCTCACCGATCTGTATCTTTTGTTCTGTATCACATATATTTAAATGAAAATCCATGAAATCCTATATATTTGGGCGAGTAATGAAGTGATCTATTGGTGAGAGACTTATCCATTTGTGAAATGTTACAACAAATGCTACCCGTGGTGTCTTAATACATACTGTTATTTTCTTTTCCCTTAACAAGTGACTTCATAAAGAAGCAGGGCATGCGAAGTGGGAATTATGAGCTGTTAAAGACTAAAATTTAATATCTCTCCCATTTAAATAGTGAACAGACCAATAATTCTTCCCAGACATGAACATCACAGTTCAACTCAACAGCACTGTTTGTACCCATTTAAAGCAGAGTGGGGATTATTGTGGAATAATACATATTACACTTCCTGAATCTGTTTTTTTTGCTCTGGAGTGGGCATTGCCTTCTTTATTTATATAAGGACAACTACGTTATTTCTGTAATAATTCAAAAACTTTTCAAACTTTCATTACTCGTAACTTAAACTATACATGCTATTTTCAAAATTCAAAGACGATTGAAATTCAATCTTCTTTTTGGTCAGTGTTGAGCTGGAAAACGTTGTACCTGTCTATACATTCACCTGTAGTAGTTTAGAGAAAAACAATTCAATTTGTTACTACAATAATAAAGAAACACCTTGACGATTCAATATCTACATCCGTTATTATTGAAAATAATCTTATATTAGGTAATATAGTAAAATAATGTATGAAACAATGATAAACATTCAGCTGGCACTTTGTATATGTATGATACCCTGACATGCTTCTGCAGCAGTAGGCTCTGTAAATGAGGATCCACTCTGTCCTTGAAAGATTGAAATTGGACTGCAATTTGCATTAATTAAACTAACAATCTAGATGAAGCAATGGATTATTGCTGTATTGAAAGAACCTAAAATGTAAATAGGTATGCATATTTTGGTGCAATTTATCCCGAAAATGAAGGAAATTTGAAATTGAAGCAGACTTCCTGATTGATTAACAGCAATGTGTGACTTAATTTACTTGCGCGATTATTCAGTTTGTAACTGGAAAATTTCCAGGGTTCTTTCCTCCCTAAAAGGTGACCCTTCTTACGCCCCTGCCTACAACCCCCCTGCAATGTAAGTCAAATGTGAGTCGTTGACAAATGAAACAATGACTACATGTAAAAAATCTACGAAATTGTTAGTCACCAGAGTAACTCTGCGGTGAGTCAATTTGCTTCAGACTTAAGTCACCTTATTTGTATACAAGCAAATTGTTGTGGCGAGTCCTTTCAAGGAAAAATTGTCAGTCACCTATGTGACCGAGTGGCGTGTCAATCTACATGTTTTGGTGTTACAGAATTTTGACAAGTGCACATTACTTTGTGCACAATCTTTAACACCCATTTCTACAAGCTTTTCTTCTCCATTTACAGTTACAGTATTCTGTTGCCAATTGTATGAATAACTCACTCATTCACAGAGTCATTTTCACCATAATGGCTATACTTCTGTTGATAGTGAAAATACACGGTCTGCAGCACATAAACATTGAGACAGACGGTTTAAAAGCCTGGATGTTCAATGATACATTTCTTTGTGGAGGACTGTCACCTTCAGAGCACTTCTGAATAAACTTGTCCACCTCTTGGCAGCACAAACATTCCTTCCCCATTGGCATTACCTCACATTTGTTGCAAATACACATGTAAAAATCAATGAAATGATTTACACTATCAATAGCTGAAGTTAAATACTGACTGACATTGTGCAAGTGGGGAAGCTGAGTTCTAAGGCATGATTAAAAATAAGAGCAGATAGGTTATGTCCCTTCTGACTGTAGTACTCATCTCCCTACAAACTCACATACAATTTATACAGTTAACTAATCGTGATTCTTTCAGTGCAGTGACTATAACTATTTCCATCTCCGTCAGACTAAAGTATATTAAATCCAACATCTACCACACATTATCACCATAATTTATAATAAAACATTTAAAACATTCCATGTGCATTGATCAATCCATTTGTTATTTTGTGCATGCATATTGCTTTGACTAATCCTTGATTTCACCCTTGATGCACTGTGACCCAGGGTGATGGATCGTGGCTTGATTGCATAAAACCCCACAACAACTTAAAAGTATCTTGATGCTGCCTCCATGGCTGCTCACTCTAAAAGAAAGATTCACCACATCCCACTGTGGGAATTTTTATGGGCCATTTTTAAAATAAGAATTTATGTGAAAAGTGTGGAACCAAGAACTGTTCCACGGTGTAGCCATGATATTAAAAAATCCCATCACAAGCATGGAGTAACTCTTGTGAAGACACTCCATGGTGTGCTTGCAACACATGGAATGAGTCACACAGCTGTATCATGGCATAATAATTTATGCTATTACAACTTGTCAGGAGCTGCCAAACCATGTGAGGGTATTTTATTGGACTTACACGTTATTGACACATGCCTAAATACTTCATTTATCATCTTTTTTTTTTCATAGTCATTATTTTGATTTGGATACAAATCCTGTAATTTGCGTAAAAGTTTTTCTCAAAGTCAACAAACAACCACAAACAAACATTGGTAGATGCGCAAATGGTAAAAGTAGCTTAGGCTAACTTCACTTGTGAGGGAAAAAGAATCAGAAATCCACGATATGATAACTTCCAATGAAAATCATGCTATCTGTAATTGTAACTCAATCAGTAGTGCATAACTAAACTGTAAACATTAGCACTAGGCCTACGTTAATAGCACTTCATGTCTTAAAGTCTAGCCTACACCTGTTTTTACACATGCAGATCAGGCTACGTTGAATAAGCTACAAAATTTATGTTTTCATTGTAGTGGTCGAAAATAGTGAAAGAAAAAATATTGGTACTCAAAATCAAAAGTATCCTACCATGTATTTACTGGCTATTGGAGCCGTTCTATGCGAGGTTCATCATGATCTAGGCCTATCTCTGCTTCCTCAAGTTCTTCCAATAGCTCAGCCTCTGGCTAGAACTGATAGGGAGTGAGTCCTAAATCTTTTTCTCCAAGTAAAGATTCCTCTTCTTCGCTTGAATCATCCTTAAAACTTAAAGAGGAAGACTCTAAAATTACTTTAGCTTCGCTGTCACTTGAACTTAAGTTGTTATCACTCTTCATTTTACAGGACTCTATGGCAGTTTTGCATGCCTAGCGGTCAATAAAATGCAACCCAGTGTATATAAATGATTACAATGCACATACATGAGATGAGGCATCACGTCTTCAATTACGTCACACGCCAAATTTTCTTGTGATATAGGATTTTCGCAGCTTTATGGCAGTTTCCGACTAATTTTGCCTGAATATTTCTTTCATTTCTGAATCACTTTGGAGGGATTTCTGCATTGGTATTTATTGTTCATGTTGTTTTCGGGGTATTTATGCAATATCTAGGCTAAATTGAATCCCATGCCCTCTTTAACTCCTAGAGTCCCATGGGGTCTAAAATGTGACTGCAATTTTTTGTAACTTTTTTTTTCCCTTCAAAATTAATTTTCACAACTTTCCTTTCGTTTTCTATTACTACAAGATAAGGTTTATATGAACGCTAAGACAATAAACTTTTTAATAAAAAAAGTCAAAATTAAGAAAATATCAACATAAATTTGCAAATTTTAGGTACAATTAGGTCAAAATTGTTAAATATTTTGAGCTTGTATCATTTCTTGTGAATAATGAAAATGGAGGATTTTTTACATATTTAGATTTGTTTGTGAAATTTCCTTTTCAATGATGGCAGTCTTAATATTTTTTTTCTTCAAGCAAAACATGCAAAAACGATAAAAATAAACAAATAAAGGAAAGGTATCATCCATAAATGCATTTAGAAGTGAAGGTTGCCACCGTGCTAGTAACGTCACTTATGGTTTTCAATTTTCTCTACTGGTCCCGAGAAAACTAATATTGTTGATCACACATCCACTGGACCGAACATAGGGGCCTACATGTGCTATCGATAACATCACAGATTTCTTGCAATCATTAAGGAAAAGACTGAAGTGATGTGACCAGCAAGGCGGCTTTCACTTATGTAGATACCTTTCCTTTAAAAATCACCGCTGAAATTGTGGACAAACATCCGGCTCGGTATTCAAACCAGGGTCATTTACTTGAACATCCCGAATACTAACCGCTGCTCTAGACTGGGAATGTCTTAGTGTGTGAATTTCTTTTAGTACTTGAATTGTGCTATGAAGAAAGAGGGGGGGTAGTTGCTCTTTTGTGTTTTCAATTAAAAATAGGTGAAATGGCATTTTTAATGGTACATTTTGCACAGGGAAGTATATCGCTATCAGAAACTACGTTTTTTGCCAGATTTTGGTCTCAACTTTTACCCCCCAAAAAAATATTGATGATAGGGACAGTCAAACTTCGACCGAAATTGAAGCATTGATGAAGTTCCTCTAGGGTTTTCAGGCAAAAGCAAGGTCTGGAAGTATGAAGTTTGTGCAGCTTTTGAATTTTCTCTATTTCAACCCATCTTTGTTCAAAAATCTTCAACAGAACCCCCATCAAAAAATTACATTTTCTGAAAGAACTTTTGAAGTTCTTTCATTTGATAGCAGAATCACTGCCGTGGGCCTATTTGACGAAGTAATATCATTTTTTGAAGAAAAAAAAGGGCATGTCCAATCGATCGTGCCACGACCGCATGGGTCACAAAGGGTTAAAGACTACTCTGTTCAGAACTTTTTCTCATAGATATAAAATCTCTACCTGTCTATATACCTTTAAGGGGGCTAATGTTACTGTTGTTAATTCAGCAATTTCTATCATATATGGAAAGCCAAAAAACATGTTGACAGATCTTGAACAATTAATAGCTATAAAAAGGACAATGACAGTTTCCAGCAAATAATAGTACATCTGTATATGTAACCGACAAAAGTTTACACATTAATAAAAATGTATTTTTGTATCTTTTATCTTTAGTCAGATCTGTTACTGCATGTAGATGGAGACAACTGAAGTATATTATTTTCAAAATTAATTGGAAAAATTGAAGATAAAACAAAATTCACATACATCTGTACATAAAGATATACCATATGAATTGACATTTGAGAAAAATGATAATTAAAAAGAAAGATGACATATTTTCAATATATTTATGCATTTAAAAGGCCCTAAGTTGTCTTTTTCCATTTGGGTGTGCAGTAAACACACTAGTTTTCTGTTATTTGTACCATATATAGATGTAGAATTGTAAAGGGATTATGGGAAGTGTTTTCAAGCTTGGAGCATGTTTCTCTAATAGATTATCTGATCGTGGATTCCTTGGAAGCTTCTGGGGTACTTGTACTAATCTGAAGCCGACAGGTTTTCTACAAGTGGAATATCAATTAACAAATTGAATTTATCTCACTGTGTTGCTGAAATTGCAATACAGAAGAAACCGATTCGTTAATTGCATTCAGAAATTCATCACATGTACATGTATCTTAAGAGTTTAACATAGGCATTCTAATAATAATGCTTGTTCCGAGACAGTGGAATGGTACTTCGCTCCCAGACAAAGTTGAGGATGAACACTCTTTTACTTTGGTTTAAAATACACGTCTCTCTTGGTGCTTTGTTTGTGAGTGTTTCAAAAAAAACTTAACAACAGCTTGTCTGGAGTTCAATGTTTATGGTATCGGCCAGTGATTTGAAACACAAAAGTGCACCACAAACCGACAAAACAAAATAAGTATACATGCAGCACATTAAACAAATTGTGCATTCAGCCATGTAGAGTTTAGTAACTTTATGGCGAAATGTAATTCTGGTCATTCCAAAGTCTAGCAAAGACTAGCAAAAAAAGAAAAGAAATGAGGTTTATAACAGGTATCCATTGTAGTGTGAAAGTCTTTCAGAAACTGTTATTTTGTTTATGTTAAGCATCAACATCTTTTTCTAAAAAATACATTTTAGAAACAAATATGGGGGACAGTGTTTAGCCATAGCAGAACTCCCATATTTCCTATTTTCTCTATATTTTCCCATGAAAAATTACCTCCCTATATTTTTCATGATTTTTGCCATAATTCTATTAATCATGTATGTATATCCTCCCTATATTTTTATTTGAAAAGACAAAAATCTTAGAATGCACAAAAAATTAATGGAAAACTTTAAGAACTTTTATAACACAGGTTTTCTTGATTACGGGAATATAACAATAATGCTCCTGATAAAGTAGTTACTGTTGTGATCTTGGTATTATTCTTAAGAAAAGTTGTTGACCGCTGTGCCACATTCTAGCATCACAAAGAATTGGAAGGGCATTTTCTTACTATAATTAGTACCATTTTTTGCCTTTGTTCCTGATCTTTAAGCTGTCAGAACAAGCTTGTTAAATATTAAAATGGGAAAGAATATAATAAACTAAAATAAGCCGGAACTATGTACTGGCAAGTGAATTGATTATTTTAAGAAGAATGTGTGCACTGGCAGGTCTCATGTAATGGAGGTATTTCATTAGTATTGCTGTTTGACTCTTAATCTATCAAATAAAGCAAAGACATGATTTCTTGGCTCACTAAACTGTATTCAGTGCAAAATTTCCCTGGTTCTGATATTGTTCTGAGGTCCTTATCTGTGTAGAAAAACATGTAATTAAATTGTCCATTTTAGTATGTGATTTAAGCTATCAAAAGATACTTGAGTAAACTTTGTAAAGGAAATTACATGTTCATTTTTTGGAGAGCATGCGAAGCATAATACAAACCTAAGTAATGGCGATTTTGTCCGTCCGCACTTTTGCCTGTGATTTTCTCAGAAATATTCAAAGTTTTTTGAGAATTTCTCAGAAAATGTTAGTTTCTTCAGAGTTCCTCATCTTCAGATATCCTCATGGAAGATCGAAATTTTCTTACTAAACGTTAGTTTTTCAGAGACTTAAGACAGGTTGAAGACTTATGTTTCCTTAAAAAGTCTACAAAACATTTGAGATTTCCTTCTAAGATAACTGTAAAATGATATAATTTCCCAAAATTCTTTAGAGATCCTCAAGTGTCTCATAACGCTGGGATTTAAAACCTTTAAACTTCAAAATATTTGTGCAGCAACGGCTGTATCAGGCATGATTATTAAACTCCGCCTTTATTATTGTGTTTTTTTGTATAAAGTTGCTACAGTATATGAAGTACAATACTCTTTTTTACTTAGTATGCTCAGTCAGGGAGTGTGACAGAATGTTACTGCATAGGGAGGATGCCATATGGGACATGGATGGGGGCCATGCAGGCCACAGTATAGCTTACCATGTGGTATGCACCAATATCATTTGCCTTTTTTTTTTTATTGAACAAGTCATTTGCATACAAGTTATTATATTGACTGACAGACATTTATACATAGTGTGCTCAATCAGGGACTGATAGCTAGGAGACTTCTTATGGGATGTCATGTGGGACATAGGGTGGGATGCCGTGCCATCTAGGATATATAGTGGAATGCCATGCGGGACATAGGGTGGAGTGCTATGGGATGTCATGTGGGACATGGGGTGGGATGTCATGTGGGACATGGGGTAGGATGTCATGTGGGACATGGGGTGGAATGTCATCTGGGACATGGGGTGGGATGTCATCTGGGACATGGGGTAGGATGTCATGTGGGACATAGTGTGGGATGCCGTGCCATCTAGGATATATGGTGGAATGCCATGCGGGGCATAGGGTGGAGTGCTATGGGATGTCATGTGGGACATGGGGTGGGATGTCATGTGGGACATGGGGTGGGATGTTATGTGAGACATGGGGTGGGATGTCATGTGGGACATGGGGTGGGATGCCATGTGGGACATGGGATGAGATGCCATGTGGGACATGGGATGCCATGTGAGACTTGTGTGAGATGCCATTTTTATAATTGGCTGGGTCATATGATATGGGTGTCAATTTGCATGGACATGCGAACCATGACGGTATTTACCATTTTAGTTCGCTTTATAAAATGTGTTTAGTTGGTTTCCTCAGAGTATTACTGTCAGATTATCTCAAAATCTTGAAAATGAATTCAAAGTTAATGGATTAGGAAGTGATGATATTATGAAAATTACGAAGAAATAATGGGAATTTTGACAGTAATACACACTGAATCAATGAGAACTGTGCAGAACTGAAGTTTTGAATTTGTTAAGGTTTTTAAGATATGTTTTGGATACTTCCTGAAAAAAGAATAAAAGAACCAATTAAAGCAGAAGGAAGAAATTAATATTTTCTCGGCATTTTTATTTAAGTTGATGAAGGTTTGTTGAAGAAAAAAATTATGTTGATTAATTCCATCAATAATCTAAAGGGAATTATCGTACATGTATTTATTTCAGAAAGTTTAGGTAATGAACAGTTGCACATTCCCAGGGCTTAGAAGAATAAAAAAAAAGGAATAGTACTACTTTGAAGAAAGGAATAAATATATTTTGTTCTCACATTTATAAGTGTATTAATTACATTGCATTCTTTGGTGCAAGATACTTAAGCATCAGATTATGACATGTTGAGAGCAACATGACTTCCTTCTGTTCTCTCAAACTTTCCATTCTGATTATACTCTACCATGCACTTTTCCACGTAATCTTTTGCACCTTTTTTATTTTCCCGAATTATCTCTTTGTGGATTGGTGACTGACTGCTTTCGGTAAGATCGTTCCTTTTTATATTTTCTCTCCCGTAGTGACCAGGCCTTCACACCCTTTGCTTGTACAGTAGTTCTTGTATAGAAGTACCGCGACTTTTGTTTTCTTTCTAGTTGCCTTCGGTCTTGCGGCCGTTGGTATTTTTTTCCAACATGACCAAACGCTTCTGACTTAAACTTAACTCGCTCTCCACTTCCCGTGACCTACCTGCTACCTCCATTGACCATTCCTCAACCCCAGTCCCCCAAATTTGTATCATTCAGGCCACCAACAAACCACTTTCAAAAGTGTCCTCATCCACAAGGTGCTCCATGGCCTTGTCAGTACCCTCTTCAAGGTTTCTACCCTTAGATCCGGCAATCTCCTGGTGCACTGCACCAGGAACACTCGAGCCACCACCCTCCTCACCACCAAAACCCTATCTAATACAGGTATCAACATAACAGTCACTCCCCACCATTTCCTGGATTCCAGAATTGGCGTCATCAGAACCAGAGACCTTGCCCACTTGACCAATGAAGACCTGATTGAGGAACTTGCCAGACAACACGTCACTGAGACCCATCGTCTCGTCCTCAAGAAAGACAATACCGAAACACCCACCAGTACCATCTTTCTGACTTTAGCCACACCAACTATCCCCTCACACATCACTGCCTGCTATCTTAGAATCCCAATCGCCCCATACATTCCCAACCCTCTCCATTGTCATATTAAACTGGCAGAGGTATGACAATGGAAAAAACTCCTGCCGAACCCAAACATGCTGTGACAACAGTGGAGCCTAGTACCATGACAGTGCCTCTTGCACCAACATCCCACACTGCATTAATTGCGACAGTACACACCTAGCCAACCATCCCTCCCTTTTCAAAAGACTGCCTCACCTGGCTTCAGGAAAAACAGATAACAAAACTAAAACCCCTTAATCCCAGCTCCGCTTACCCAGAGGCCAGGAAGCGATTCCTCACTTCCCTCCACACCAAAGCTTTCTACTCGAGCACAGTCTCCTCAATCACCAATACCGCCCCCCTAACACAACTAAAACTGACTCACATACAACCCAACCACACCCATTACACAAACCACCTCCGCCACCACCTCTTTCCCAAACTTTCCTTTTCTAAGACCTCCACCCCCGTCCCCCACCCCAACACCTCAAATGCCATCAAACATGAAACTCTGGCCAACCAATCAACAAGCAGCCCACCATCCAAACCCACATGTATGACACTGAAGAGAACATGGATTGTTTGATTAGTGAACTTACTTCTTGTCTAATTTTCAAAAGCAACCGCTCCCAAAGAAACGGGGAAGGATCCAAAGAAAAAACAAGCCAACCCAGACACAACAGAACTTCCTCCAGATAACCTGCCTACTCATGGCGTACAATAGAAACGATTACAATAACACTCACAACATTATACAATGGAATATCAGGAGGCTTAAAGCCAACTCGGAAGAAATTGACCTTCTGGCCAGCACCTTCAACCCGGTCGTCTTCTGTCGACAAGAAACCTTTTTGAAAACCACTGACCATTATTCCCACAACAATAACTTCTCTTACTACCATAAAGATCAAGTGGACACCAACAGGGCCGGTTGGGACGTCTCCATTCTCGTTAGACACGATATCCCACACAGCCCTCTTCATGTGCACACCGACCTTCGGGCCATCTGTATCTCCATCTCCCTCCACAAAGCCTTCACTTTTTGAAGTGAAAAAAAAAAAAAAACTCCTGCCGCACCCAAATATGCTGTGGCAACAGTGGAGCCTACACCAATGTTCAGCCAATCAACCAGTCTTAACAACCTTAGCTCCCCTCCCCTTTCATCCTTTTTGGTGACTTCAACATCCACAACCCCCTGTGGGGCTCCAATACCACCACCCCAGAGGCAAGCTCGTCGGAAACACTCTTTGACAGCACAGCCTCTTCTTGCTCAACACTAAGTCCCCGACCTACTTTCACCCTGCCACAGGCTCTCTCATCTTGTATTGACCTGTCTATCTGCTCCCCAAACCACCACCTTGATTTTAGCTGGAAGATCACTGCTGACCTCTGTGGTAGTGACCATTACCCTCTTCTTATTCACTCCAACCTTCAAACCCCAACATCCCACCCCCTCCCCAACTGGAACTTTAAGAAAGCCAACTGACCCCTTTTAGAAACCCTCTGCAACTCTCATCTCTCCCCCCCATCTCCTCGAGGGTGAGGATCCCATGTCAAATTTCAGTAACATTCTAATCAACATTGCCACCTGCTCCATTTCCCAAACCCCCTAATCACACCCCAACCCCTGGCTCAACGATGACTGCAAAACCTCCATCAATAACAGGAAAAAAACCCACAGAAACCTCAAAACAAACCTGACCACCCTCAACCTCTTTAGAATCAGCCATGCCAAAGCCAGGCACACTATCAAGGACAATAAAACCAACACTAGGAACAAGTTCATCTCTTCTCTCACCACTACCATCCCCACTGGGAAGATTTGGAGTATGGTTAACAACTTCCACGGCAGGATGGTCAAGTCTGACATTTCCCATCTCTCCTGGAATGGTAATCTTCTAGCCGGGATATTGCTAACCATATCGCTAACTCCTTCAGCAACGTCTTGTCCTCTGCCAACTGACCCCAATGCTTTCAAAGCCAAAAAAGTTTGTGACAAAACCCGGAGTATTACCTTTCCCTCCAACAATACTGAGAGCTAAAACACCCCTCTCTCCTTTTCTGAATTGAAGCAAGCCATCCACGATAGGTTTTCTTTGTGATGTCACAAATTGAAAATATTGATAAAATTTATAATTAATATTCCAAAATTTGTTAAATGGTCAATTTGCAAAGAATTTGTTGTTATTTTCATGGTTTATATCATAATTCTTCCAACAGTAAGCTCTAGTTGTTGGCACATGCTCATAATCTTTTAATCATATTTCATTCTTCTTAAAATGAGAACTTTCTCCAAAAATGTAGATTAATTTTCATGTGGATAGGAGTCAAATGCAACAACTGGGTGGCATATGATGTACATATATGTTTAAGATCATACAGATATCTCCACTTTTCTCCTTGCTATGAGAAGACATTTTTATTTACCAGCTACACTTATTGTTCATGGATTAATTGGTTCTGTAAACAATTTATCCACTCAATATTTATATTTACCATGCATGAGTGACATTAAAGGCAATGGTGGTCAAGTGTTTTTCACTAAATCGCAGAAAATGGCAAAAAACATGCTGGATGTGGAATAAAGGAGATGTACACAACATGGGAATTACAATATTGGAAAGTTTACCATCCTATGTGTGAAAGATGGTTAAGTTTTTGATCTATTCACAGTAAGTTTGAGCAGCATGAAGACATTGACAACAACAGTTGAATATGATTAAGAGGACCTAGTTAATCAAACCGTTAGCATCACTGCTTGTACTCCTGGGGCATGTTATCATACCACAAGTCCTGCATATATGGCATAAGCAGCATTACACTACTGAAATTGCAAATCTGTGCTTTTGGATGGTCATCGAAGGCCGAGTTGAACGGTTTTCTCATTTTTAAGAAACTCTTGCCTGATCTCCAAGTTCCAAGAGTTTTTTTTAATATATTCAAAATTCAGGACATGAAATTGATGGCATGACCAAAATGTGTATATAATTCTATTTTGTATTTTGAATACAGCCATTAACAACTTTTACGACATCTTTCTCATCCAATTGTCGGTTGGGGGTAAAAAGCAACTTCAAGAAATTACTCAACAAAAGCAGTTTTGCTTGTTCAAATTATGGTGGCAAAAGCATAAGATTATTGATTCACATAGTAAAAAAGAACTAGTTATCTGATGACATCACAAATACTTAGCTACCTTAATATCGAGGTTTGGAAATTCTCAAACCTGTAAAGTGGTCCATTTTGAACCAATTATAGTGGGATTTTTTGGCCATTTTTGTCAACTTCACTAGATTTTGACACAATCTAGCTAATGTTGTATCTATAGGCTCTTCAGGAGGTGCCACTTAAGGATACCATGCTACTGTTCACTGATTGTCAGTTTGGAAAAGTGTGTGTGTATTTGGCAAGAAATTCCACAACAAATTAGCAGTGGACATATTGTACTGTTAGTCAGCAGTTATAGATCTACTGTACACTTTTGAGTACTGCAGTCTTTGCATTTGTTGGCTTATATATGGATATATTAAAGGAGTGATCTCCCAAGGTTTAGTTCTGTAGGATAAAAGATAATATGTCATTTTGACAACAACTTTTAGATAATGATACAGATAGTGATTGCCCAGATTTTGCTGAAACATAACAAAATATGAAGCAATAGTGCTTATCATGCACCACCAATAGGGATGCTTTTCATAATTCATCGGCCCTTGTGACATCTATTAATTTATGTTAAGTAGTTTGTTTATATCATAAAGAGGTCTGGAAATCATTTGTGGCCCTTAAACCTATATTTTTTCCTTCAGAACCCTAAAAACCTATATTTCTCTTCAACCATTCCTATAAAATTCCTATATATTTTCTTAACCTTGGTTTGTAGTCTTTTAAGATGCAAGTAAGATGAAGTTCTTGCCATTATTCATACGCATTCATCTTCCAATTAATAAGACATTCCTCTTCATCTTCTTACCTGTCAACTTCATATGAAGACCCATATCCTAGTAAAGCCATTTGATGGCTAGTACAAGGTTCATCAGTAAACTAATACTCTTGACTCTTGCCGTTATATTGCTATCAGAGCTATCAAAATGGTTGATACTGATGAATAGAAAAACATGGTAAGGAAAATCCATCAATTCAAAGAGCCTTCACAACATCTGTGATTATGTAGACATCCTTCAATTATTTTGTTAAAATGTTGTAATAAAATTATGCGTTAAGACTTGAGTAGATGGGCCTCTTGTCAAATTAAGCAAAAGGAAAGTTTTCTTTACTGCAGGTTCAAATGTTTGAAATGCACTCTCTTATACAAACTGAGACTTTATCAATGATGTACAAACAATTTAGGTACACTCAAAACATACCTGACTGTTTCACCCCCAAAACATACCTTATCTTATTTTTCTCATGAAAGCTATGTGGTAAATATAAAATGAGTGTGGTTGATATAGAACGATGAAGGGTTTTAAAGTTTCCTTTAAAACACATGTTTGCTACACATTTCAAATTAAATTTCAAATATAATCTAATCTGCAGGTTCAAAAGTTTGAAACTGCACTCTTAGACAAACTGAGACTTATTTACAAACAATTTAGATATACTCATAACATACATGTCTGTTTCATCCCAAAAACACACATTGTTGCATCATTTCCCTCATGAAAGCTGTGTGGTAAACATAAAATGGGTGTGGTTAATATAGAGCAATGAAGAATTTGAAGGTTTCCTTTCAAACACATCTTTGCTACATGTTTTTCGAATTAAATTTTTAATTCATCTAGTTTGAATGAAGTGTAAATATCAATCAGGAATCATCACAAAATGGCACTCATTGTATTCCTAATGAAAAGAACCTTTACGTTAGGCCCTCGGCTGGACTCGCAACACTTAAAATGTTAGAGGTTTCTGTGAGCTCTCTGTATATGCAAAAGTACTCCCTCTCAACATATGCACAGTGCAATGACCTTGAGTATCTCTGAAAATCAGTAGATTTTATTCTTTTAAAGAAAGTACATCTTAATCATTCTATTTTTTTTTTTTTTGGGGTAAATCTTTTGCAAATATCATATGTGTGGGTAGAATATGGGAGTGTTGTGAATAATACATGTTTATTAATAATTCCCTTAACTCTTTATTACTGCAGAATGGGTAACTTTGAGAAAGGCGACGACTACAAGAAAACATGGTCAGGAAATGAAGATGGAAAAGTGTCTTCTCAACCTATGCGACTTGAAGACGAAAGAGACGGTGGTCCAGGTGGATCAAGTTATATTACGAGGTAATGCTTACAGATTGGTACCTTGTCTTGTATATGAACACTGGCAGCATGGGCTGTTGTGGTATACAATGAAAATCCCATTAAAAATTAATTTGGATTTAATCACTTAACATGTTTTTTCTTTTCTTTTGAGGCATACAATAATGAACAAGACTTCTCAATATTGTGTAAAGCCATTAATTTCTGATTGTATGTCACCCAAACAGCTGCTTCTAATGATCAGAGTTAGAAGCCCAGTCAACATTTGAAAATGCCATCCTCATCATTTTGAATGAGTTTAAAGAATTTATTTGGGCTTCTTTTTAAGTAATTAATACATCCCAAATGTTTCATATTTTTTAACAATCCTAAAAATGTGGTAAGTTTGTATCATCAGAATTGAAGAAATGTTTTGTAGAATGATTATTCTACACGATATTTGACAACAAATTTGCAGTGAATTATTCATTCTTCCAACACCTTTTATACATCCATTACAAAACCAAATAAGTCAATTTATATGTGGAGCACAAAATACTCATATTTATAGCCTATATTCCATTTAGGAATGATGCTTGTTGTGTTTTCAATAATATGTGTTTGATATTCACAGCATTTTAATAAAGCTCTGTAGGTCAAAATTAAAGGGTTTCATTTCGTAATAATTGTCCTTCAAATGAGGTCATCAATGCAATGAGAAAACTTGGGTTCAGTTTAAGGTTTCTGGCGATTATAATATTTGCTTGGTTTTAAATAAGGTATCACTTTTTCCCGTACAAATACATCAAATTTCTGTAGTAGCTTGTCTTGTGTAGAAGATAGGAGTCCTTAAGTACTTCAGTGTGACAAGTGCATATTTCATGACATGCTGCAAATGAAGACTGACAAATCTTAGGTTTGAATAATATTTGCAAGGATCGAGATACATTTGGGAACAGCATGTGACCATAATTGGCAAACTCATAAGCCACATATACACCTTACAGTAAATAGGTATGTGCATAGATATAGGTCAAATAGGTATGTGCTTAGATATAGATCAAATAGGTATGTGCATAGACATAGATCAAATAGTGCATAGATATAGATCAAATAGGTATGTGCATAGATATAGATCAAATAGGTATGTGCATAGATATAGATCAAGTAGGTATGTGCATAGATATAGATCAAATAGGTATGTGCATAGATATAGATCAAATAGGTATGTGCATAGATATAGATCAAATAGGTATGTGCATAGATATAGATCAAATAGGTATGTGTATAGATATAGATCAAATAGGTATGTGCATAGATATAGATCAAGTAGGTATGTGCATAGATATAGATCAAATAGGTATGTGCATAGATATAGATCAAATAGGTATGTGCATAGATATAGATCATAACATTTTTTCCCACAGTAAAATTTGAAAGAAAAAATCCACTTATCCCCCACTTGTTTGTACACAACTGACATGTGCACAATTGAAATAAAAGATACTAAATAATGAAAGGCAGTATTTCAAAAGGTTCTTATATGGTGGGCATCGACTAGCTCAGCTTTATAGGCCTATGGACACCTACAAGAGATTGTTGCATTAATTAGAAAGAACACCCAGTTCTGAGTTCTATGCTTTAGAATTTGAAAATAGATATTTATGGTTTACCAGAGTTGACGGAGTGACTGCGCTCTTTCAATGAATTGTGACATAGGGTTAGAAACATATAGCTGTACATCATTTGTAGAGGTCCACAAATATGGTTAAAGATTTGCATCCAACTTCATCACCTTTCTCCACAACAGCAATCTGTTCCACCTGATCTAAACCTCCCTTTCCTTCCCTTTTCTGCCTTACCTTCCTCATCTTCCTTTTATTACCTTAAAGGAGCACTAGACCGAAAAGTGAGGGCGTATTTTTAGGGGTCCCTCCAAAATTAAAGTGCTTTTCTAGCATGTAACGGTATAATTAATTTTTGGTTAAAATTAGTATTTAAGTAACCTTTTCCTTCACGTCGTCTGTGGGCTATGAAGGTATGAAGTTTTTCGATCTTATGCGGATGATATATCTGTGAAATTTGCAAAAACAAGCGCCCTCACTTTTCGGTCTAGTACTCCTTTAACTTCTTGACTTTAAGTATTTGTATTTCTCTCACTCTCCCCCGGTTTACTTTCCTTTCTACCTCTAGAATGATCTAACCTCGCAGGCACAAATTGACCCTTGTTGTCGTGGTGCCGTTAAATTCTCAGACAAACAAACCTTTAACTTCTTTGCCTTATGCACCTTCTCTCCTCCCTTCCCTCTATCCCTCCTTCCTTTCCTCTCTGTCCTAACTCAAGCACCTTAGTTTTTAACACCCTCTTGGCACATTCGACTCCTGACTGTCGCGGTGCCGTTAAAGATCAACAAACCAAATCAAGAGATTTGCATATTGAAATTTAAAAAGTTTTGAAATGGCCAAATTTTGATCAGTGTTTGCAGTTTTAGTGGTTTTTAATCAATTTTAAACAATTTCAAGCAAATTATAGTTGTCATGATAAACCTTATTAAAATTTATGAGGTAGATACTGAGGTTGTAGGAACTGGAAGCAAAGAAGTGACATTTTGATCAACTTTTGATTATTAACCCTTCTTTTTTCATCTTCAACTTATCTTTAAATATTCTGATCATTTTTTAAATGTCAGTTTTGCCCCTGCAATCCAGTCATATGATTGCATAATAGATACCAGTGGGTTCAAGTGTTAGCATCTGACAACAACAAAAAATGCAACTAACGAGCCAGGTGGAAAGATTTCTAAATAGCAATGGTTAAACTGAAAAATGTCAAAAGGGCATGTATCACTCAATACAGGTGAAAACGTATGTGAAGCAGTGATTTTATTTGATGTATTTTATTGTTTCAAGTTGATCATATTTCATACAAAAACAGTGAAGCTGCTGGCCTCCCACATATTTTGGTGTATAGTATATAATTACATGGATCATGGAATGTGTGGGTTTATACAAATGTTTCATTCATATTTCATTGCTGTTTGTTCAGGTAGGTCATCTTAGTGTAATTAAGAAGTCATTGAACTGAAATCAGATTATGCTTTTTTGCCATCTTGATCACTTCTCAACGACAGGTTTGAGGCTTTATGTAAAAAATTGATATCATATGTATGGTAACAGAAAAGAATCTTGCATGGATTTATGAGACACATTGGGGAAGAAAATTTGATTTTTTGGAATTGTACAAACAAAAGTGGAAACAATTCTGTCCTATATGTTCTTGAAGAGTGCAGTCAAGTTTATTAAAAATTACATAAGTAAAATTTAAAACATGTCTCGAGTATAGGTGGCAGAAGGATTTCAGGGCAAGGGGGCAGAAAAACCAGTGAGGGCACTTCCTTTATTTAAGATTTCTAATGAGGATCTGAAACAGGAAAAAAGAGTCTTTAGTTCCAGTAAAGTGCTCAAATGTCTGCAAGGGTTTAAACTTTGAACGATTCTCTCATTAAGAATGGGGTTTCACATAACTTTTAAAATTGAAAGGGAACCTCTTACCCCTGTACACTCCCTTTACTCTAGGGCAAGGGGCAGTGGCCCCCATTGTCCCAGTGGTTCTGCCATCCCTGAGTATAGCTCAGTAGGCTTAACATGAATAGACTAGTGTTGCCAAATCTCTTAAAGCTGGAATATTCATCTTAAGAAAATCATAAGATATTTCATCCTTCATAGTACTTCATGCAGCTGAGCCTATCTCATTATGTGTGAGGTTTGAAGGGATGTTTGTCAGGGATGCCTGCATATTAAAACATTCCGGTGTGCATGCATGTGAACATGGCCAGAACCAAAAGAGCAATAAGGCAAAGACAAAGACAGCCATGATGTAGAGAATCAAATCAACTCTTATCTATATATTGACATAGGCATGTAAAGTGATCAAGTATCAATGCTTTGAAGTCCAAGAGGGGCACTTCTTGTTGCCCCTGTGAATGAATGGCTATTCCCCCTCCCCCTCCCCCCTCCCCCTCTAATTCAGTTCAAGTGCAATCTACTATGGTTCAGGCAACCTTGATCATTTTTATACATTTGGTCAAATCACGAAGGCAAATGAAAGCCAGTGATAAAGGAATAAGATAGAAAATCAAAGAAATGAAGTTTGTGTGAGCAATATCGTTATCTAGCAGCAAATTATCAATAAGACAGTCATGCACAATACATAGGTTCAAGAGTGTTCCAGAGACGAGTTGTTCTGCACGTATGAATGTACCCTTGTCTCTCTGCAGTTGATTGTTAAGTACTTTTGAAGTATAACAAGTGTGGACTCGCAGGGATAAACATCATTTTTTAAATGTAAAACTGAATATAAATTGAGTTATTCTTTGGGTAAATATGGCTATCATCAGACAATATTTACTGCTGCTACACAAGAGGGATATAAATCAAGATATATTTGCCATTTCAATTTTTTTTTTTCTTCGGAAATAGACAGGTTCGTAGTCAGGTATTCAAAGAATAGTGAAAGGTATTATTATCACCTCAACACTGATGCCCATGTTCACAGTATTGGATAAGGAATTTGAGAAAGTCTCATTGTCTGGTTCATAATATTTAAATGGAAGTAGTGTGATAATGGAACTGGGTAGATGTTGAAAACACTTTGTCAGTGATTGTATTAGCAAACATTCATGAATGCTAAGTATTTTATTTACAGAAGGAAAGAAATAACTTGATCATAAGATTCGAAAACATTCATGAATGCTTAGTATTTTATTTACAGATGGAAGGAAATAACTCGATCATAAGTAAATTGAGCTTTTTGTGCAAAATAATACAGTAGAATAAAATCATCAAAACAAAACACAAATTTTGATTTTTTAATTACTTAACAGAGAAATACGTGCCTGCAATGAATTGACTAATGTGCATGTGTTCGATCATGGTTCGATAAACCTCTGCTTGCTTGCTGGTAACAAAGTCTTATATGGAATATACTCCCATAGGAGTACAAGCTAATCTTGTGATTTGCAGATAATGTGTTTTGGCAGATATAGCAAATTGAAGTTATATCACATTACAGTCAGTGATGGACACTTGCCATTTTTGCTCTTCTGTTCTCAGAAATGAAATCTTTTAGATAACGTTTACATATGTCTGATTTCATCACAATTTCCCCTTGCTCCCTTAGAAAATACATTACTGAATCTTATTTGTTACAAGGCTTATACTTGAAGGATACTTAATTATCTTCATGCTGTTATTAATTGCATGCTCTGTGTTTTTTGTTTCAATTTTTCTCGTAAAGGATAACAAATGATGCACGTGAGGATGAAATGGATGATAATCTTCAAGCAGTAAGCGGAATTGTGGGTAATTTACGTCATATGGCTTTGGATATGAGTAATGAAATAGAAGCCCAGAACAAACAAGTAGACCGCATTGTTCAGAAGGTATGGAATGTGCTTGCACCTCATTTTCTACTTTATACCAATATTTGTTTATTATCAATCTCATTACATTCATTTGACTATTTCTTTCCCATCTCACTTCAGTTACAATATATCAGGGGTGTAGCCAGTCTTTTGGAGTGGGGGCCACCGAGGAAAAAAAATGCTGATCACCTATAATATTTTTAAATTTTTTATTGAAATAGCACTCTTACTGGTTGAAGGTTAAATTTATCTGAAGAAAAAATATATTCCATTGAATCCACCTGGCTACACCTGGAAATAATCTGTGTAATTTGCTTGTCCATCAGATTACATCCTTTCTGAAGTTTTTCTTCTTTTCATTTTCTTGGTGGGGGAGTGTCTGTTCCTTTATGTTAGAAATTATTAGTTAGAAAAATGATGTGCTTTTGCTGCTTTGCTTGTTTATTCTTTTGTTATGCTAAAATGTAGCTCTAGAGTGGTGGTAGAAAATGGCTATTAAAAGCATTAATTTTCCTCAAATTTCAATGGCTTTTTTGGAAGTTGAGTTTCTGAGTGAATGCTTAGTAAGGACATGTCATTCTTAGAATTGCAAGAAATCCTTAGAGATGTTGCTTCTTCAGTCATTGATTTTCGTAGGTAAATGAATGAATTGACCAAATACTTCAGTGTGTTAGAGTTGACTTAGTTTGATATTGAAACATTGTTATTTTCCACCTATTAACTACCCTGGGGCTCTTTGCTAGCATTGTCATTACAAAGGACTTAACCCTTACTCTACCACGTAGCGATAATATTGCCGTTTTCAAACATTCCTTTTTCTAAAAATACAAATCTGGATCTTAGCAAAATCCTATAGGGGTGCAAATAGTATCATTGCATAGATTTTGGGAAGGGGGAGTTTACTCACTTTTTTCAGTAAATTTTGTCTAAACATGAACAAAATTCACTTTTTGTTTAAAATGTCCCAAATAATGCATTTTTTTTTTAAATTGACAAAAATTGCTTGGAAAATAAATAAAGCATTTTTTTAAATTTTATGTATATATAATATGTAGACAAGTGATATTGTCCAAATCTAATCAAATTTTGCTCATAATCAGTCATAATACTTTTTATTATTTGTAAAATTTGTAAAATGTTTTGATTTTTGGTGATTTCTTGACCCTTTTTGTAAACAATTATGTAATCATAATGAAAAGTTTCAAACACCATTCTGTAGTGAAAACAATGTGCTTTCACATGGATCGCTGCTATAAAAGACATATCCCCTCGATTGTTCCTAACGACGTGTTATAGCTATGCAACTAGAGTTATTTTTAGATTTTTTGACATTTACGGTGAGGCGACAGAAGAACGTACATCCTAAATCTCGTTTCAAAGTGAAACTGAGGATGAGGAAGAGTCAGAAGGCTTATCGACAGTGATGGAGATCTTTTAGTCCCTGGACCCAACCCAGAAGAGGCCCAGGGAATGTCAGAACCAGCTGAAATGGATAGCGTCCTTTTAAAAAAAAAAAAAATTGTGGGTGCATTTTTCAAGTTCATGCTTACTAACGTTATAGCTAGCATCCCTTGAAAAACTATCATTTAGCTGGGATTATTTACTTGTAAGGATTAGAAACAAGTAAATGGGTCACTAAAATCTGGCATGATAAACATGAATTGTCCTTTTTATAGTAACTTTAGATGAAACTTTACAGACCAACCCCTAATTCATAGTGCAACAGTGCCCATATACTTATGTCAGGAAATCTCAATTCCATGTTGTGAGGTTGTGGCGCAGTGGAGTAGGAATACAATTTTATGGGGAAAGGGTTCCATGTTGGGGGAAAGAGACCCATGTTGGGGGAAAGAGACCCATGTTGGGGGAAAGAGACCCATGGTGGGGGCAAGAGACCCATCCATGGTGGGGGCAAAGCAGTCCCATTTAGGGAGAAATCCTTTTCTTTAAAGCAATTCGGATTCTGAAAGGAGGTCATATTTTTGGGGGGTGACATTACCCCTGGTCACCCTTCCCAATATAAAAAAAAACCAGAAAACCCACCCCAACCCCCTCAACCCCTACTGTACTTCCTTGGAAACAGTTGAAATTGTATTTTTCATAAGTATTTTCCTGTATTTGGACAAATTTCTTGACATTTCGTATGCGGTACCAACTGTCAGTGAAGGATATTAAGTTTGGCAATGTCAACATGATTACTGATGCCTCTGAATCGTTTTTAGAATTCCTAATGAAATCAACTGTTGTAAGTTTTTAAAAGACATTCAGAATAACCTGAATAAATAAAAGTATTTTCAAAGCTTCCAATGGTTGAAATTGGGTCATAAGCTGAAAATTTCATGTCTGCACATAATAAATGAGGTAAATTAGCTAATTTGCATATCATTTGCATAATTGTTTTATTGAAAATTATGTTGTATTTATTCCTTTTAATATTATATTAGTTCTGTGCATCGTAGAAAGGAACAATGCATGTTTACAGGAAAGTATAGTTGCAAATCCTATCGATAGATCATTGGCAAAATCAGAGGTCAATTTTTAAGTCAAGAAATTTAGAATTGACATGAATTTTTTCCTTGCTCCAAAAAACTCAAAGAGTAGTATCAAATGAAAGGTCCTTCTTTCTACAACTCATAAATTCTATCAAAATATTGTACTTAGCTACAGAATAGAGCAGAATATCACAAAGATAGGACATCTAATAATCAGAATTAATGCCCTTATTTGCATAAATTTGCATATTTGACCAACAAATTATGCAAACCAATGTAAAGTCCAAAGTCTTAATTTTCATATAATATAAATTTGTTACAGTAGAAAATGAAAATTAATTTGTCAAAAAACCCTCTTTCCAAAAAGTAAAATTAAATTTTTAATGTAATCTCAAATGCTCTGGTAGAGTAAGGGTTAACACAAGATAACATATTGATGCAGTGTGTAGAAACCCTTTTGTCTTTAGATGGCTATTTACAACACTTGATAAATGAATTAGGTTGTTGTAAAAGTGTCATTTTCAAGACACCAGGAAGAAGACTTGCTAACATACAGGTGAGAGTATGCAGTGGTATCTGCAGTATCTGTCTGCACAATTTAATTGAGATTCCAACCTGAAGTTGTTTTACTATAAAGTAATTCTGATCTTCAATATCTGTCCTTTTGATCTAAATGTCCCTTTTCAGTCAATAAGTCATAAAACATGAGTGTACTTTTTTTTTTATTGCTGCTTGTGATTTCACTAGTAGTATATGGAGACCATAGATGGATGCTAAATGGCACATCACATCTCATCCATTTTACTTTTCAATTCCAAGTATTTATTGCAATCAAGCAACTAAGAATACTACCATTTCTCAACTATTAAGAGAAAAAAACATTACATATTCATTGATCATTGTTTTTGCTTTTGTTTTGCTTTTAATTTACACTTCATCAAGCATCTTCATTTTCACATTTTGATGAAGAAAATTGATCTGATTCTCTTCAAGCCTTTAATTTCAATTTTTTGTTTGTTTTTCTCATTTCACTTTCCATTCTCCTCCCATCACAACAATTCATACACACACTTCACTGCCATCAAAATACCCCTTTTTACCATGCATCACCCCCTAATCCCATCTCCAGGGTATATCCAATACGGAACGGTTGGATGCTGCTAACTCTCGTGCTACTCAGCTCCTCAAATGAGTTTTATGTCATCTGCGAAGTCTACCTCACTCATTATGCATGCATATTCACTGCACTGTCTACACGACTACAGCTTCTCTCATGAATACATTTTCTAAGTTAAGAACCATATGGAAGTTGTTCTTTGCTTGCTTCACCATGATTGCTTGTTTTTAATACTTAAGCTACTTTCATCATGAACGATTCATTTTCTTAAGCTCCTTTCATTAAAGACTTCATTATCGTGGTCCCTCAAAATGCACTGACAAAATAAGACTTAAGGGGAAAAGTCATTATAGAAATCCTCATGTGCATATATATCTGGATTGTAGTAGAAATTTTATAAATTAAGAATTTAAAAGTATTGAAAGAGTGAAAATCAGGATTAAAAACAAAGCGGTTATTTTTGAGAGTGTGGGGAATGAGATGCAATGGTGAATGAATCATTTGGGAAGAGTACTCTTGTGTATTTTATGGTGTTAATTTGCACTCTCAGTTATTTATCTTATTTTCATTTTTACTTACATTACACCAGTACACTGACCAAGAAAAGTAAAGCCAGAACAAAAGCTTTGTGTTGAAATACGAGTTGTGAAATTAACTCATCAAAAACATTGGTGATTTTTCTAAAACCAGGTGACCTTTCACTGAGGCTCTTTGCAATTTGACATTAATCAAATAAAAAAATAAAAAAAAAGTTTCTTCAAATGCAAGGAAGGTGTGGAGATCAAAAGATTGACTATAGGGAGTGAAATTGAGTTTAGGCCAAGTTTTGATATGAAAAAAATATCAATTGTTTCTTTTGGAAGAATTATGATAACTGTTGACCTATCACAAATTTTCACCATATTTTCTTTCACTTTTGATAGAAATTGTAGGCTGACAAAAATCTGCAAAAGATATTGGTGCGCTTATTTAACCTACCAATACCACCATTAATACTTGTAGCTTTGGGTACAATTTGGGAACGTTTTCCGTCTATCATATGATTTGCTTCAGTTGTCTTAATGATGTTGGTTTGTGAGAATGCAATATAAAAGTGACATTTCCTCAAACTTATTAAGATCTGACAAGATATTACCAAGTTCATCTTATTTTTGAAAGATTTTGGTATTAAAACTGGAGGGAGGATCAGTTGGAAGGTTTTGAATCTGACTAAATGATTTTATATTGGTTAATATTCAAGCTGCAGTGGTTAATGGTGTTAAAGTTATTTTGCAAATAATTTGAGATGGAAATCAGTTGTAGTATATCATTTATTTACTTGACATTTTGGGAGAAGCCATTTTCTGCTGGATTGCTTTGCATGCATAGTATATTATATTATTTGTTAACAAATGTAGAAATTTTACCTTTAATTTTGTATATTGAGTATGTAGCTGTGTTCACAAACTTAAAAGGATATAGTAACTCCAACTGAAGAACTCACAAAACACGTGAAAAAGTTACAAGAAATTAGCCAGGAGACTTCAAATTTGATCTGGTCAAGAACGTAGACATGTCAAGTAAATCTGCCACTGCCTGCATTATTAAGATGTAGAAAAGTATTTGAGAAATAAAAATGGTGGATGGGAAAAAAATTGCCATTTTTATTTTTGCAATTTTCAATTTTTGTCTTTGTTTCAATTGATATTTACTTCATGACAGAATTATAATTGTTACAAAAGAAATTATCTGTATCTTTAGTGGAGGATGAAATCCAGGGATGTGAGAGTAAACCCTATTCTAACTACCCTCTGGAGGAAAATATCCATAGATATCTTCCCCTGGGGAAGGTTAAATATGAAGGTTGCTTGATTTTCTGAGGATTTTTCCACTTTATATCATCTTACAAGATGAAATAATTTGTTGCAGAAATTTTAATATTTGACAAAATTTTAATATTTGACAAAATTTTAATATTTGACAAAATTTTAATATTTGACAAACATTGACAAGCTTTCAGTTTATATCCTTTCAACTTTGTAGTTAAAATTATTTGTGCACTTTTATTTTGGGTTTAAGTTGTTACTTTTCTTTGTTTTAGCTCTATTAATTAGTTGTGACTTGATTGTAGACATTTTTTCTATGCAATGTGGGTATGCCAAATTCCTGTTTTATGTTAAGCTCATTCTTTATGATTGTTTATCTGCTTTGTAGTATAGTTAGCAGTTTTCTTATCTCATTGAAATCATGAATATGTATGTATACTTTGGAACCACATTATGTAGAGTGTTTAACATTGTTTTTGTATAAAATAGTTGGATTTATTGATGCATATTTTAGGTTTATAACATGTTATATAAGCTGATTATGTACAGTAAATATTACTGTTGCTGAATCCCAGAGAATCCAACAATACATACCAAAGTGTGGTTTTACAAGTGTGGTTTATTAGGTTTTTTTTCTTCAAAATAAAATGTGAGTATTTGAAATTGTAAATCAAAGTCAATACTTGTATGAAGAAGAAATGCTCATAGAGGCGTGAGGCTCACTTTACATGTTAATTAACATAGAGATAAATATGAAGTACAAGGTCAAAATATTGATACAAATACTGCCAAACTAATTAATAACCGGTCCAAAGTATGCTGTCAAAATGGTGACACTAGTATGAAGCACATTTACTCATCAAGTTTCAAGTTTCTTGAGATGAACCTTGGGATGAATACTTAATGTTTAAAAGTATTAAAGTAATAACATGTTATTATAAGCTGTATTATTTGCAGCTGTGATGCTTGGAATAATTTAAAGAATAATTTCTATTACCTTTTCAATATAATTTGTTTTGCTGTGCTAAATGATTTTCAATGATTAATTCCACCACCCAGTCAGTTTTACATCACACATGGAGTGAGTAACCTATTGGAGACTTTCAAAATAAGCATGCACTGGCCATTATATGTATTCTGAAAAGCCTTACGTAGGTTTTATGAATAAATTAAATCAAATACTATGTGACCATTTTATCATATGCAGTTTAAAAATTGCTCTTGATCAAAGAAATAGGGTTGTGTGGGTGGACGCTGTTTTAGATAATATCAGTTTTTACAAGTTTGGATTCTATATTTTTGAGTCAACATCCGTCCACCATCCACAATAAAATACACTTGTTCATAAAAATCAGTGATATGGCATCTCGCTTGAAAGGCCTGGGGCTGATATCCATTAAGACACAAACAATTTAGATGGTAAAAATAAGTCGTGAGGATGATAAGTACACATCTTTAACATAAGCAACCAAGTGGATAAAGACATCCCTGAAGGTAGTAAGTGATAAATAACACTGTGTATTTCATGCAGATGAAACAGAAAGATCTTCCGTAGATAAATCTTATATAAGGATGTCATAATTCACTTGGGTGATTATCGCTGGTTTATTTTAGGGATATGAGAAGTATCATTCTGTTACTTTGTTTTTTGATTGTCGTGAACTTGTGCATGCCATGTTTGCTTGCCCTTCTTTTCTTGGTTGTGTTGTTTCATCGTGCATGAGGATATTGGTATATGTGAAATCATTATCATGTATACTGATGTACAAGCTCGTTAAGATGAGATGATGAATTCATATTGATCAGAACACTTGATGGAGGAAAAAAGTAATCAGAACT
Source organism: Chiridota heheva (assembly GCA_020152595.1). NCBI lineage: Eukaryota > Metazoa > Echinodermata > Holothuroidea > Apodida > Chiridotidae > Chiridota > Chiridota heheva. The sequence goes on from JAIGNY010003617.1 coordinate 2,702,550, forward strand.
ATTTTGCCAGTTACAGTTTGAAGTAAGTTTAAATTATTCAATTGAGTGACATGCAATCTTCTCTTTTGATTCACAAGCAAACCTGTTCCTTTCTTGTACAGGACCTATTTACTTTTGAGAACCTGCTGGTGTAAATATGGGTTCCTTTATAGGAAGATTTCAAATAAATTATGCCAAATATAAGTTTTGTTATTTACATTGGCATAGGAACATGTTCTTTATTGGGGAAAGGGGGTCACAAAGATTTGCTACAACACTAGTTCAACAGTAAAAAATCTGACTTTAGTTGAGGGCACCATGTAGGTCACCGCAACACTGGGGGCACATGCCCCCCTCCCCCCTCGTTCCTACTGCTATATTTGATATGCATGTTGTACATCCCAACCACATTCTTGGTCACTTACGGATTCAGCAAAGAAAGCATTGAAACCACCAAGCATTAATACAAGTTGATTGTTGTTTTACTGTCTTCAAAACTCCCTTAGTATTATTAGTCATGAAATTGATTGACTTCAAAACAATTCATAAGCTTTTGAATTTTGATGAATGCTAATAAAAACTCCTTACAGCTTTGATTAGAGCAAAGGATTACAATTTTGTATACAGATGTGGGGTTGTTGGGCACATTGATAACAAATATTTCTTTTAATTAAATGCTTTACATATGGTTCATGTTTAGAGAGACCTTTTCACTATTCAAATTGCCTTCCAAAAGAGGAGCAAATTTTTCACAAAGGTTGATAGTTTGGAGATTGATCAAAAGTATAGGTGTTTCATTTTCAAAATATTCAAAGGCCAAAGTAGGAATACCCCTGAAGTATTGGTGAGCATGCGAAGCATAGTGCAAACCTATGTAAGGGCGATTTTGTTCTTCCGGCTGGCCATGCACAGTTTTTCCTGAGATTTCCTTAGAAATCTAGAAATGTTATAAGTTTTTTGAGAATTCCTCAGAAAATGTTAGTTTCTTTGAGTTCCTCAGAAAAAGTTAAAAGTTCTTCAGTTATTCTTATGGAAGGTTAGAATTGCCTTACAAAATATTAGTTTTTCAGAGACACTTAAGACAGATTGAAGACTGTTTCCTTAAAAAGTTTACAAAACATTTGATATTTCCTTAGAAGATAACTGTAAAATGATATAATTTTGGAATATTCTTCAGAGATTCTCAGGGTCTCTTTCGTAGCACTGGAGAATCTTTTTTTTTTAAATTCAACAAAATATTTGGGCACCAACAGTTGCATAAGACATGATTATTAAACTCTGCCTTTATTATGAAGTTGCTACAGTAAATGAACTGACCAGATTTTTGTATTTAGTATGGTCAGTCAGGGAGTGTGACAGGATGTGACTGCATATGGACATAGGAAGGATGCCGTGTGAGACATGGATGGGGGCCATGCGGGACATGATATAATATATACCCTGTGGTATACACCAAGGGCTATATCTGGCCTAATTATTTGACTTGGCCTTTTTTTCTCATTCAACAGTTCATTTGCATATAAGTCAATAAATGAACTGACACTTTCATAATAGTATGCTCAATCAGGGACTGTTATAGTTAGGATGAGACTTGTTATGGAACCTATGGTATGCCATGTGGGACATGAAGTGGGATGCCATGTAAGACATGGGGTGGGATGTCATGTGGGACATGGGTTGGGATGCCATGTGGAAGAGGTTGGAATGCCATGTAGGATATATGGTGGAATGCCATACAGGACATAGGGTGGAATGCCATGGGATCGGATGTCATGTGGGACATGGGATGTCATGTGGGACATGGGATGTCATGTGGGACATGGGATGTCATGTGGGACATGGGATGTCATGTGGGACATGGGATGTCATGTGGGACATGGGATGTCATGTGGGACATGGGATGTCATGTGGGACATGGGATGTCATGTGGGACATGGGATGTCATGTGGGACATGGGATGTCATGGGACATGGGATGTCATGTGGGACATGGATGTCATGTGGGACATGGGATGTCATGGGACATGGGGGATGATGTCATGTGGGACATGGATGTCATGTCATGGATGTCATGACATGGATGTCATGGGACATGGGATGTCATGGATGTGGGACATGGGATGTCATGGGACATGGGATGTCATGTGGGACATGGGATGTCATGGGACATGGGTCATATGGGGGATGTCATGGATGGTGGGACATGGATGTCATGTGGGACATGGGATGGGACATGGGATGTCATGTGGAACATGGATGTCATGTGGGACATGGGATGTCATGTGGAACATGGGATGTCATGTGGGCGATGGGATGTCATGTGGGTGATGGGATGTCATGTGGGAGATGGGATGGCATGTGGGACATGGGATGGCATGTGGGATGGGATGGCATGTGGGACATGGGGTGGCATGTGGGACATGGGATGGCATGTGGGACATGGGGTGGGATGCCATATGGGACATTGGCGGGATGCCATGTGGGACATTGGTGGGATGCTTAGAGTACAGAGTGTGACATAAGTTGGAATGCCATGTGGGACATAGAGTAGAAGGCTATGTGGGACATAGGGTAGGAGGCCATGGGGTCATGGAATGTGATGCCATGTTGGACATAAAGTAGGATGTCATTTGGACATTGGGAGGGATACCATGTGGAACATATGGTGGGATCCAATGTGGGACAGAAGGCAGGATGCCATGTGGGATATCAGGTAGGAAGCCACTGATGCTGGACATATGGCGGGATGCCATGGGGGACATAGGGTGGGATGCTATGGGGGACATAGGGAGAGATGCCATTTGGGACACAGGGATGGATGCCATGTGGGACATAGGTAGGATGTCATGTGGTACACATGGTTGGATCCATGTGGGACGTACATGTAGGATGGGACCCATGTGGGACATACATGTAGGATGGGACCCATGTGGGACATAGGGTGGGATGCCATGTGGGACATATAGTGGAATGCCATGTGGGACATTTGGTGGAATGCCATGTGAGACATACTGTATGGTGGAATGCCATGTGGGACTAGGCATGGGATGGGATTTTATGTGGGACATGTGGTGAGATGTCATTTGGCACATGGGATAGGATCCATGTTAGACATAGGGTTGGATGCCATGTGGGTCATGGTGGAGTGCCACATGGGACAAGGGGTGGGATGGGATGTCATGTGGGACATGGGGTAGGATGCCATGTGGGAGATATGGTGGAATGTCCTGTGGGGCTTGGGATTGGATGTCATGTGGGACAAGGCATGGGATGGGTTTTTATGTGAGACATGGGGTAGGATGTCATTTGGCACATGGGATGGGATCCATGTGGAACATAGGGTGGGATACAATGTGGGTCATAGGATGGGATGCCATGTGGGACATATGGTGGAATGCCACATGGGACAAGGGGAGGGATAGGATGTCATGTGGGAAATGGGGTGGGGATGCCATGTGGGAGATATGATGGAATATTATGTGGGATATGGGGTGGGATGCCGTGTGGGAGATATGGTGGAATGTCATGTGGAATATGGGGTGGGATGCTATGTGGGACTTAGTGTGAGATGCCATTTTTATAATTGGCCGGGTCACATGATATGGGTGTCAGTTTGCATGGGCATGAGAGCCATGACGGTATTTACCATTCTAGGTTTGTCATTAAAATCAGAAGATTCTGTATTTATACAAATGGTTCCTTGTCTTTTTCGAACGAAATTTAAATGATTTGTGGTGTGTGTACAAGTAGTGGAATGGAAATAAAAGTCCACAAAATTCAGGTTTTGAGAACAAAAGGTGAAAAAAGGGATTTAATAGGGATCAGCTGTTTTGAAATTTTTTGTGAAAACCTTTTTAGCATTCTCTATGAAAGTCTGAAATTGTATAAAATGGATGTACATATTTTGATAGGGAGTAAAAACGGTATGTTTTGTGTTAGTGTGAGTAATGTTGAAGTTTTGTACTCTCAGCGGTTAGCTATTACTGTCACTATAATATTCTCTTTTGAGTAAGTTTATGTGTATATATGGTTGTATTTCCAATCAATTGATATCTTTCTGATGGTGGATTTTTATTTCATGTACTACCCTTTGTGCTTCATGCCCTTTCTAGCAAAGGTCATGTTAACGTTAGTGGGGAGGCAAGTTTTTCCATAGCTCACTCAAATGCTTGTTTCCTACTTAAATTTTATGAAAATTTTTGAGCCTTGAAAGGTAGGGTATGTGGATAAATAACCTCAGGTGATGACCATTTTTGCTAGAGCAAGATATGGATTTGCCTTCAAAAGTAAAAGAAATGACTTCTGTGATTATTCCTGATTCTAGTCCTTCAACTGCTGGCTTTGTTCATTAGATGTAACAGTTTTGTTTCTGCCCCTTTACTTACAGTGCTGGTTTCTGTTTTTATTTGTTTAGTTTGGATAATATATGGAGTATTTGTGAATTCCTTCCCACTTTCATACATTTCTGTATTAGTATTTAAACGTTAAGAATCTTTATACATTTCAAATTGGTGTAGAAAGTTTTATGTAATGTTTGTCAGCTACACTCTTTAATGAAGGTTTTACCTCTACAAATCACAGCCTGTCTTCAATTAAAAAGTAAGTTTAATATTGAAGTTGCCAATGGACACTTCCAGTGCACGTGCCTCCTTACCTTGTAATCCCACAATGCATCATAATGACGAGGCACAACCAATTTCCGTCAAATGTCAAGCACCTTCCTAATGCTTACCCATCCCAATATCCGTGACATAACCACCCCCAACCTTCATTACCCCACAGGCTGGCTTGAATGACACTCGTATCGGCATTGCAAACAAGAAGGCAACAGACATTCTTCGCAAATAAGAACCATCATCTGTACTAACCGCCTCTCCATGCCAGTTCCATGAATGTAACCAGACATAACCCATGCTGTATGTGCCTCCACGTCATGTGCTAATCTGGACATTGACCATTGTAAAATCCTAATACCATTGGAAGTTGGACTGAAATATATTTTGTGTAGCATTTTTGTTCACATGGTTCTTTCCACCCAGGTGTTAATCTATCTTTTTAATTCTTAACTTTGCTGTAGACAATTTTAATTTTAAGGGTTTCACATTGACTTGATTTGATAAAGGTTTCTTTAGAATGTCATTATGTTATGGGATAACATCTCAGCTCTAGTTTGCAATTTAAGCATAAAAGCTATTAATTGTACAGTACTCCAGTTGTTTGGAGCTTACTTGAGTAAAATTATCCTAAGATGAAATAACAAATCACTTAGGGCAAAGCTAGGTAAAGTTAATGCTGGCATTTTATTATGTGAGAGGTCCAGGAATATGTACTTTAAGACACAGGCTCATTTTGAACCATGACTAAGATTTACTAATTTATATGCATTCCATTTCTTATTTAATTTTTTATGAGAAATATTCTGTTTTTATCATTACGAACAGGAGAGCAAGATTATTCATATGGGGAGGGGTAATGTAAACAAGTTATTGGTGGCATGTAATGACAAATTTGAATCTTCAAATGGGGGTCCAGCCATAGGCTTTATGATCAGACCTCAAATAATGGGTTATATATGTTCACATCTTCAAATGTATTTCATTATCTAAACTGGAAGTCAACATTTTGCAAATCCGGTGGAATACCCCCTTGAACTTACCAACTGGACTTAATTGCTCCCTATGACCCCTGTCTATGCCACTCTCTTGACAACACTCATTATTTTTTCTGGGATGAGTCAGTAGATTTTGTATGTATTTTATAAATGAATGTAACATTTGTAAAATAAATATAAGATTTGAATGTGTCATGCCTTTGTACATGACATGAATTGTGGAGGGAGGAAGGGGAGGGGGAAGGGGGGAGCTATTTATAAGACATGTGTTATTCAATGTATTTAAAGGGCAAGGTCTGCTACCATGCTCTAAGGAATTCTTACACTGCTTTATTTGTAAGTACTGGAGAAAAAGCCAAAGAAGAGACGGATTCCAATTGGAAAAGTACTTACATCAGTTTAGTGGATAGGGATTTGAAATAGATATGATCCACACAAAACAAAACATCAAATGTGTTTAAATATCCCTATTCTACAGTAGAAAAGAAAAGCAGTGAATTTGCTCACATTTTCAAGGTGATGCGATAATTGAACACCTTTATGCACTGCAAAAAGTACATTTTAGATAACCAGTTTATAAAAGAAAGAAAAAATGGAAATTAAAGAAAACCTGTGGGGGGAAAATCCGCAAAAGATGCAAAGTTTACTTGTATTCCGCCTAGTCTTTTTTCGTAAAATCACTAGTACCATACCAAAGGTAAGTTGATGAAAGTATATTCATGTGCATGCACATAGGCTACATGGGTTGTGTACAGATATATGATGCTAGTGCTTAACACATTTTCAAAACTTCTGATTTACATTTTTATAGTGTTTATCACATATGCTTTAGAGGAAGCGTATCTTTGTCGGCACCATTGTGACCGCAACATGCATTACAAAGTTGAAAAAGTCCCATTTTGATCTTAAATAAAAAGAACAGGTCAAGAATTAAACAAATTGGATTTTGTCCTTCATTTAACTTAAAGCTCTTTTACAGAAAAATAAAAGTGCATTACAACTCACAATTTTGCAAAAGCAACAAACTTGGAATAAAAACTTTGTATGCACCAGACTATGGTAAGTTTGTGGAAAGTAAATTATTAAATATAGATTCAATGGTTATGTTAAGGATAGCTCATATTGTAGAATAGGAGTATAATCAGCATTTTATTTCAATACTATATATATATATATATATATATATATATATATATATATATATATATATATATATATATATATATATATATATATATATATATATATATATATTTATATATATATATATATATATTTATATATATATTATATATATATATATATATATATATATATATATATATATATATATATATATATATATATATATATATATATATATATATTATACACCATATATATATATATACTATATATATACTCTATATATTGTATACTGTATATATATTATATATATATACTATATATATGTATACTATATATATGTATACTATATATATTATATACATACTATATATATATACTATATGTATTGTATATACTATATATATTATATACTATATATATATATTATATATACTATATATATATATATATATATATATATACTATAAATTTTATGTATACTTTATATATACTATATATATTATATATACTGTATATATACTATATATATATATATATATATATATATATATATATATATATATATATGTATATATTATATATATATATATATATATATATATATATATATATATATATATATATATATATATATATATATATATATATATATATATATTATACATATAAGATTACACATAAGATTGATCAGTTCTTTTCCATTATCCAACTTATTATCCAAACTCCCATCAGTTTTAGAAATTGATGCCCCCCTACACCCCCTCCCCAAAAAAAAAAAAATAATAATAATAGAACTCCTGACAAGGCATGACATTCTTTTGCCATTGACTTATTTTGATGCACTCTACATTTCAGATGCCACTGTAAGCTATAGGATATGTACAGTATCTTCAGGGAGTAGGAGTTTCATATACCTCCCTCATCTTTTATCCTGGAAGATGGATAAGCTTGGTCATTAGCATTATCCCTCAAAGTTAAGGACTTTAACAAAAAAATTGCAGGCTTACCAATTTAAGACAAGCTGCAATGAATGCTTGTCAAGTTAATCAGGAGGTAATCACTTATGTCAGGAATATTTGATGTTTTCTATCAAACCCCTGCACATGTATACAATAAAGGGGTAGGGTGGCAGGAATATTTAATGTTTTCTATAAAACCCCTCACATTATCAATTCAATATGTATTCACTACAGAGGTAGGGTATCAAGTTTCAACTAAGAAAATGTATTTTGACAGCATTGCTTTTCCACCTATTTCAGGTGTAGGAAAAGTTGCAAGGAATTTGACTTGTAAGGAACTGCCAAAAACATTCATGAATAGTACTGTGCAATAAACACTATCTAAGTGCAATACTGCTAAATCTACCGACTAACTTTTAATGCTTGGAAAATTGCAATATGTAAAGTTATGTACATTGGATAGATTATTCTTGTCATGTTTTCACAAGGTTCATATATATCTTGCCAGTAGTATATAGTCTATTACAGGGATGCCTGCATGTTTTAAGGGCAGGGAAAGCTCCAGAAGAGGGTATGTTTTATGACATCTAAGGCATAACAGGGTATCAACAATTGGCTATGGCATGGCAAAACTAAGGAACAGTGGTACTTTTGGTGATAAAAATTTAACTCATAGCATAAAACGGTATCTCAACTGGTATATCTGTAGCCATGGTTGTAAACAAAAATATCATTACAATAAATAGAACAAATTATACAAAAGGTACTTATTTCCTCACACTCCTATGGAACTTCTTGCCCCTGTATGGGGGTGATAGCCCCTGCATGGGGGTGATAGCCCCAGAGTTCCATCATGCAGGCATCCTTACATTGTTTACAATCTTTTTGGACTTCAGGCTTTATCACTTTTATATACTTTTGAAGTTATCACTCGGAATTAATATACAGCTCTTCTGCCAAATGTTACTGTTTTCCCAAGGTCCCACGCAACACTTTTTGATTGTGTCACAATTAACCCTAAATGTGATAATTTCAATCACAAGTTTCCTCACTGAATATTTGCAGTGGAACAATAATTTGGGTGTGTAATAATTGTTATATCTATCAATGACAGTGTTTGTCGATACATTAATTATATTAACCAATTATAAAGTATCAATTTTTTTTAAACATTCCTATTTTTCTCCTGACCAAGCAATTTCCTTAACCTTGTCATGTGACATTTGTTTAGTTTGGAAGAATGATGGGTGGAGGTGCAACATTCCACAATGTCTTTGAAGGAAGGTAAATGGTGTACTTTATCTAGTAGGTTTTTGTTTTTTTGTTTTTTCCAAGCAGAAAGCACTTTTGTATTCAACCTGTTTTGAAGTTATTTTGTACAGTTGTGCCTTTTGATATAGAAAAAGAGGTTTAAAGTATATATCTATACATATATATATATATATATACATCAGATTGGGAGCTTATGTTTATGTACAGATTTACACTTAGTTACTGAATATCAGAAAATGATTTTGGGATATTACCATTCTTCTCTACTAAAATACCTCATTCATTTTTAGCAAACATTCTAGAATGAAAACAACCGTGAATAACCTAGGCAACGTTAGTATAGAACTGGCAGTGGAGATCTACTTAAAATATAATACCAGCTTTTTTTTTTTCCTTTCCGGTTTTACAATATATTTGATGCACATTATGCTATGTATAAATAAAAATATATATAATCTTCTTAAATCTTGCTGTATGGAAGATTGTGAATATCCATTTAAGCAGACTGTCATTTTGAGGTATTCAGAAACAGGAAAGTTGATCCTCTCAATTCACTAGAGCAAAAGGGTATATAGACAATCTGTGTAGTAATTTGTAGAAAGCTGTTTATTTATCTGTTGATCTAGGATGGCCATTTTTGTTCGTTTGGAAATACAGAGGTAAAATGCATAGTGGAATGTTATGTGAAAGTAAAAAGTGTGCTATTTCTTGTAGAAGTGCAATCTTAAATCTTAATCCATTTCCGTGTACTTATCATATGCAATACTTAAACACTGTTTATCTTCCCATTTATTCATTTTTTTTAATTCAGCATTTTAAACGCTACATTTTGTATTTTTTTTTTTTTTTTTGTGCAAACTTTCTTTTTTGGCAACATCTAAACATTGAGGCATTTAAATTTTAAAAGCCCTGTTGTTGTTTTTTGTCGACATTGATTTTCATTGATTTTTCTTGGTTAACAGTGGATGAATCAAGCTTTACTGGGGCTAGGCCTGACAAACAAAGATGCATAGATTTATGGAACTATTTAGTGGTATTTGTTTCTCATTTACCATGAAATTTGTCAATGGGTATAGAATATTGTATTCATCCCATCTCAATAGTAATTCAGCATCTAATTGGCAACTATACACAAGCATGATGCCAGATGATAAGGGTCGTAATTTAATGGGGGGGGGACAGGGGACTTCTCCCTACTTTCCATCAGAATTTTTAAAAACATAGGGTTTTGAAAAATATTTGCCCCCCTCCCCTTCTTTGTGGAGTAAAAGTATGGCTCCATGACCCCCACTTTGGGAAGGAGATTACAGCCCTGCAGGTGGTTAACCCGGTGCAACAAGTATTCTGTGCCTCTTTAACTTCTTTTGTAAGTATGATACATTAAAAGTGATGGGTATTTTTTGTTTAAAGTAATATCTACTATCATATCATAGCATTTTCCTTTGAATAATATCAATAAGTGAACATTTTGTAGAAGTAAGGTTCACATAGGCAGTATGCTACATTTCATATTCTGAAGTAGTTAAGGATTTGTGTCCAGTCTCAATTTAATCTGATGTACTTACAATGTATGAAGACTGTATATTCTGTGGTTGGAAGATAGAGAATAATAGAAGTGTATATTCACTTGAAAAAAAAACTTTTTTTCTCATTTCTTTGTAATTAACAGCTAGATTGGTAATGGGTCAATGAATTATGGTGTTTAACCCAGTATTTTTTACTCGGTGCAACAAGTATTCTGTGCCCCTTCTTTGACTTCTTTAGTAAGGATTAAACATTAAAAGTGATGGGTATTTTTTGTTTCAAGTATTATCTACTATCATATGTCATAGCATTTTCCTTTGAATGATATCAATAAGTGTACATTTTGTAGAAGTAAGGTTCACATACGCAGTATGCTACATTCCATATTCTGAAGTAGTTAAGAATTTGTGTCCAGTCTCAATTTAATCTGATGTACTTACAATGTATGAAGACTGTATATTCTGTGGTTGGAAGATACAGAATAATAGAAGTGTATATTCACTTGATAAAATTACTTTTTTTCTCATTTCTTTGTAATTAACAGCTAGATTGGCAATGGGTTAATGAATTATGGTGTCTTACTGCAATTTTATGAATGGATGCATAGTGCCATGCATTTAAGGGATTCTAATACATTGGCAAAGACTTTGGATGTCATTGTCACCACATGCAAATTGGTGTAGTAGTGTGCCATGTAAAGGCTGGAGGTGTGTCAGTGTACTTCATTTCTGGTAGAAATGGCAACTTTTGTTCTGCATTTGTCCATTTATCCCAAAAGCTACCTGAATATACTCAATACCCACTAAGAGGGCCAGATTGCAACAATTAATCTTGAATATCATTTATACAGCCCTATCCTAAACATACATATAGCCAAATGCAACATTGCAAAGGTATAACCAAGTCGCTTTTCTCCCCTTTGTTGTAATTTTGACCCATGGATTTGCATATTTGTACTTCTTCGACTCTTTACACGCTCTCTCCATAGTGTCCCATATTTGCATTATCATGCATTGCAGCTAAATCTTTTCCTGTTCATACCATTCATAGCTTTGCTCCAGATTCACCTTTAAGGTTACAAACTCTCAATAAAACTCATTTTTTGAGAAACAATTTTGCCAGTTGGTATACCCACACCATTTTGATAACTCCCTTTCCATTACCATCTCTCAGATTTCCATTCGCTGTTCGTTATTAATCACTTTAGGTTACCTTGCCCCAAAATGCATTGCAAACCGCTTCTGAAGACCCAAAATTTGAACATTAATTCATACTCATTAGTCAACTTCATTTATCATTCATTAAACTCCTATTTCCTTTAATTCAAAATAGGCTATTGGGAAGAAGGACATAGTTGAGGGGTAACACTGGACTGAATAAATATCTGTGGGTTTTGGGGTACAGCGTTTTATGTCTATTTTCCCCTATTGATGTACATTCCTTATAGAAATGGTGATCCCACTTGAAGCTTATATATTTCCATGAAAAAGGTGAGTTTTTCAGTGAAGGTACATAATCTAAACAAAGACATAGTAAGAGTAAAACATCATGATTTTTGGATTAGGGAGTGCACATTGAATCTTCTTGGTACCAAAGGGGTATGGACACAGCATTTTGGAGCTTAAACCTGAGGGTCAGAAAGTTATGATGCCATTTAAGATATTGATTTTTTTATTTTTAATTCTCACTTGGATGTGGTAAAAGTGGAAGAAGATGAACTTAAGATGGTTATATAAGTATAATAAGAGTTAGCTAGAGAATGTATAAACTGAAATCATTTCTCAAACATCTAAAACATTTAGTTAAACTTAATGATTGTCTGACAAAAATGAGGGCAGTGTATTTGTGAGTCTCACTATGGGACAGCCAGGATGTTACAGACATCTTAATAAGATGGATAATTATGTTCAAGTCATTTCCAAGACCACCATATGAAAAAGTATGCTTTAATGTATCCATTAAATACAAAAAGACATCAGTGGAAGTAGGAAGTGTAATTAATGGTCAGACATTAGTGGAAGTAGGAAGTGTAATTAATGCTCAGACATCATTGGAAGTAGGATGTGTAATTAATGGTCAGACATCACTTGAAGTAGCAAGTGTAATTAATAGTCAGACATCACTGGAAGTAGGAAGTGTGATTAATGGTCAGACATTACTGGAAATAGCAAGTGTAATTAATGGTCAGACATCACTTGAAGTAGCAAGTGTGATTAATGCTCAGACATCACTGAAAATAGAAAGTGTGATTAATGGTCAGACATCACTGGAAGTAGAATGTAATTAATGGTCAGACATCACTGGAAGTAAGAAGTGTAATTAATGGTCAGACATCACGGGAAGTAGGAAGTGTGATTAATGGTCAGACATCACTGGAAGTAGGAAGTGTAATTATTGGTCAGACATCACTGGAAGTAGGATGTGTAATTAATGGTCGGACATTAGAGGAAGTAGGAAGTGTAATTAATGCTCAGACATCACTGGAAGTAGGAAGTGTAATTAATGGTCAGACATCACTTGAAGTAGCAAGTGTAATTAATGGTCAGACATCACTGAAAGTAGGAAGTGTGGTTAATGGTCAGACATCACTGGAAATAGAAAGTGTAATTAATGGTCAGACATCACTGGAAGTAAAATGTAATTAATGGTCAGACATCTCTAGAAGTAGGAAGTGTAATTAATGGTCAGACATCACGGGAAGTAGGAAGTGTAATTAATGGTCAGACATCACTGGAAATAGAAAGTGTAATTAATGGTCAGACATCACTGGATGTAGGAAGTATAATTAATGGTCAGCCATCACTGGAAGTAGGAAGTGTAATTAATGGTCAGACATCACTGGAAGTAGAAAGTGTAATTAATGGTCAGACATCACTAGAGGTAGAAAGTGTAAATAATGGTCAGACATCACTAGAAGTATAAAGTGTAATTAATGGTCAGACATCACTGGACGTAGTAAGTGTAATTAATGGTCAGACATCACTGGAAGTAGAAAGTGTAATTAATGGTCAGACATCACTAGAAGTAGAAAGTGTAATTTATGCTCAGACATCACTAGAAGTAAAAAGTGTAATTAATGGTCAGACATCACTAGAAGTAGAAAGTGTAATTAATGGTTAGACATCACTGGACATAGTAAGTGTAATTAATGGTCAGACATCACTTGAAGTAGGAAGTGTAATTAATGGTCAGACATCTTTAGAAGTAGAAAGTGTAATTAATGGTCAGACATCACTGGAAGTAGAAAGTGTAATTAATGGTCAGACATCACTGGAAGTAGAAAGTGTAATTAATGGTCAGACATCACTGGAAGTAGGAAGTGTAATTAATGGTCAGACATCACTGGAAGTAGAAAGTGTAATTAATGGTCAGACATCATTTAAAGTAGGAAGTGTAATTATTAGTCAGACATTACTGGAAATAGAAAGTGTAATCAATGGTCAAACATTAGTGGAAGTAGGAAGTGTAAATAATGCTCAGACATCACTGGACGTAGGAAGTGTAGTTATTGCTCAGACATCACTGGAAGTAGAAAGTGTAATTAATGGTCAGACATCACTGGAAGTAGCAAAGTGTAATTAATGGTCAGACATCACTGGAAGTAGAAAGTGTAATTAATGGTCAGACATTACTGGAAGTAGAAAGTGTAATTAATGGTCAGACTTTACTGGAAGTAGGAAGTGTAATTATTGCTCAGACATCTTTAGAAGTAGAAAGTGTAATTAATGGTCAGACATCACTGGAAGTAGAAAGTGTAATTAATGGTCAGACATCACTGGAAGTAGAAAGTGTAATTAATGGTCAGACATCACTGGAAGTAGAAAGTGTAATTAATGGTCAGACATTACTAGACGTAGAAAGTGTAATTAATGGTCAGACATCACTGGAAGTAGAAAGTGTAATTAATGGTCAGACATCACTGGAAGTAGAAAGTGTAATTAATGGTCAGACATTACTAGACGTAGAAAGTGTAATTAATGGTCAGACATCACTGGAAGTAGAAAGTGTAATTAATGGTCAGACATCACTGGAAGTAGGAAGTGTAAGGAGTGGTCTATGTTGTCGCCTCAAAATATATTTTTTTGACAAATATTTATCTAGATTTTCCGGCTGAGGGTTGCATTCCAAATTATTCAACTGTCCTACTTGTTATTTAACTTTCAATTAAAATCCAATCGCCTGTCAAGTATTTTGATATGCATTTAGTTATAGGGATAATAATTTTCATCATTCAAGGTGATAGAGAAATAGAAGGCTTTTAATTGAAAGGCTTTTAATCATGAAATACACTTTGTCATTGTTTATTTGCAAGTTTTATTTAATATATGGTTAAAACTAAACCTTTTGTAATTCACTAGCAAGATTGTAGTACTTAGAAATATGAACAAAAAACAGTTATTTAACTTTTCAATGACACAAAATGCATGAAAATGGTCGTCAAAAGTAAGTATTATGAAGATGAAATTTTTGTTTCTAGTATTTTTTGATGAAGCTATTGACAGTAATCTGTCATTATTTTCTCTTGGGGTGTTTTTGATTGTCACTTCGCTTCAGGCATCTCATTGATTTAAACCTGTTTAACAATTTATTGCTCCCAAAATGTAATTTTTTATTCATTAAGTTTCTAATATGTCAAAATCATCCAGGTTTGATGTCTGAATGTTACCCCAAAGAATTGATCAACTTAATGCAAAATCATTGGTATTTTCTTCATCCAGTACAGATGACAATTTGATCAAGATGCATGTTATAATTGCATTTTCATATTTGTATCTGAACTCCAATTGAATGTAAGAGAAGGACTGAATAGTCAAGGTTGTATAATGTTGGATTTGTTTGTACTATTCAAGGAATGTTTATTCTTGCTCTGAGCAGATATCTCTGCAGCTTTTTAAAGACTAAATAAACAACATTTTCAAAATAGTTTTGAAGAACATTGGATACAAATATATCCTTTTAATCTGTAGTTATAGTATATGATTTTCATGTGAAAGCTACTTTATCAGAGATATGAAACAATTTTATAAGTAGATACCTAAATTATGAGACTAAGTAAAGGTACTGTATTTCTTGAACAAAGCTTAAAGTTAACTCAAAAGTTTGTAAGGTATCACTAAGATACATAATCAAATGTGAATGTGTGAGTAACATTTAAACAGCTAATTCCCAAGAAAATCAAAGATTAAATTTCATACCTTTAACTTTGCAGAAATTGAGGTGAATAGAATTCTTGAAGGGACATGACAGTTTTTTTGTAATTTGTCAAATTCTAGTCTTGAATCTTGAAATATATGAATAAGTAATTGTCAGTGTGATCATTTACATATATATCATCAAATGGCATCACAACTTTATAGAATTTCTATAAAAAAAAATATGGTGGTGTTTGAGAGTTAACAGGAGTCTAGTGAGGTCTCATTTTTGATACTCTTGTCATGAAAGAATAATGAAGTATTCATTAGAAATGATTAAGGTTGATTTGAGCAAAGGCTATTAATACCAGCATGTACAAGAAGAGTGTATTAGAATGGACCCCGGAATAATACGTCCTCACATTTTGGTGGAGTGCCCCTTTAAACAATAAGTATGTATCAGGAAAAGAACAGTCAGCACACCAGTCAGTTTGTTATGTCCATATCCCTTTACCATTAATTTTAAATACAATATGTTACCTAACCTCACCAATGTGGCTGATATAGCAGGGGAGGATATGTTAGGATCGGGTTGGGAGGGTAAAGGGGGTATGGAATATACTGAAAGGATCACACTTTTGCCAAGTGAGGACACTCTGGGAACACAACTGGCTGACAAAGCGGAGATGGTAAGTTGATTTGTGCCTTTTGGATTGTTTGATTAAAGGAGAATTGACCACAGTTATATTACCATGAATTGTGACCTCATATGCATTGTTTTATCAACATTTCATTCATACTAATCTGCTAATTTCAATGCATTGCTTGTTCATTACTAAATATTTTTCCTGTATCATTATTTTCGAGGAGATAACTCTAATCTGCAATGCAGATGAGCTTTATTGAAATTTGGTGAATGATAGTGATTACAGCTTCCCTATGTTACAGAATAATCTGTCACCTTTTCATGAAATATGAAATCTAGAGTTGAGTGGGGTGATACTTGTACTGTGTAAGTGACACGTGCAGGTCTCTAGTTGATGATGTTACTACTATTTTATTTTATAAATGTCTCTTGTTTTTAATCTTTTGGATCTATCAACCTAAACATTGTTGTCACTTTTTTAACTTTGAATTCTTTCAGGGAATTAAAAATATTATGCCATTGATTGAAAAGAGAGATTATTTCCAACCAAAGTTGATTTTCACAGCAAGGCATTTCCTAAGTAATTACAAAGATCAATGAGAAATAGAAAAGAGCATCTGTAAATATGTTCACATTTCTTTAGAGCAAAGTATTCCCAGACCTACATTTTTAAAGCATGGTCATTACTTAATTGTCACACTTGGACAGATTTTAAAAGTTTTCCTGTTTAAGCTTTTAAAGAAAATCCCCCAAAATATATTTGTGATATCAATTCACCCTAGCTCAGATATAGTGTCTTGCAGGACTCTCTTGCATACCAAAACTTATCAATCAGTGTTTATCTTACTCTTTTTCATTGTACAGGCATCATCAAATGTAACCAGGATCGAGGAAGCTGACAGAAGAGCCAAAGAAATAGTTCGTAAAAACTGAAATAATGGATCAAATCCTTGCATACAGACGAACAGCTATGGTTAGGTTAAGCTTGCAATAATCTGGTCACAACTTAAAATTGTTGACCAACTTGGAAAGTTGAATAAGCTTCTTGAAACAGTGCTGAAGAATTTTGCCAAAAAGCATGTTCCAAAATAAATTGTGTTGTAAATATTGTATATAATTTTCAAATTTATATATTTGAGAACATATTCTCTTGAAATTGATCTATGTTTACGATCAGTTTTGAGTTGTTTTTGTTTTTTTCATAATGAAATACTGCAGATGGAATGAAATTGATCAGAAGACTTTTATGCCCTGTTCAAAGTAAATGGCAATCACTTATTTATTTTTTTCATTTATTTTTTTTATATGATAAATGTGCTTTTAAGGGCAGTCAGGTTTACCTTTTTCATTCTGTCGATTTCGAAGAGACAGAATATTGTAATCTGGTACCATTCCAGTTCAGTAAGTATGTACAGAAAGATAGATTAAAAGTTATAGCTCTCATTTTTTTTAATACACCTTTGAAAATTGTAGAGCTAATTGATGATGCTAATGAATGTTTTCCCTGAATTTCATTATCAGCTCTAAGATTCAGCCTGATTACCATAACAGATGCAGTTCTTGACATTAACTCTGTATACCATGACTGGTATTCTTGTTGACCTTGCTCTTGCATATATAAAACATCCTTTAAAATTCCATGTGATGGTATATCAGGCATTGAACAAGATACACACTGACTCTGGAGCTGGTGTTGGCAGGCCTTAAACCAGACAAGATCGGGATTGGATCAGGTGAAGACAGGTTTCAGATCGTAAGGTTGGACCATGACAAAGTTTAAATTCGGTTTAGACTTGACTTGGAGAAATGACCAGGCTATGATGGATAGAGTGTTGGTTGAATCTATAGGTACACTGGGCTTGAATAGGCAGGCTGGTACTTGCTAACTGAAGGCCTACAGTAAGTGTGATTTCAGCTGACTACAAGACAACTGTGTCATTCTTTTAGGCTGGCTTGGATCTGGTACTCAGTGATTCAAGAGTAGTTGTGGGTAGGCTGCAGAGGACTTGGTTTAGGCTGAGGAACTTGTTTTGGCTGTACAGACAGTTATGACCCTGGCACTTACAGGATTAGGCCTGTTTACAGGATTAGGCCTGTTTACAGGATTAGGCCTGCTTAAGGGATTAGGCCTGCTTGAGGGATTAGGCCTGCTTAAGGGATTAGGCCTGCTTAAGGGATTAGGCCTGCTTAAGGGATTAGGCCTGCTTAAGGGATTAGGCCTGCTTAAGGGATTAGGCCTGCTTAAGGGATTAGGCCTGCTTAAGGGATTAGGCCTGCTTAAGGGATTAGGCCTGCTTAAGGGATTAGTTCAGTAGTCAAGCAAGCTTATCTTATTTAAAAGAGGACAGATAGAAACAAAATGGTGAAGAACTACTTCAATATCTTATTCCGTCAATGAGATATTCAAATTTGATCAAGTCTTATCTGTGTATAAATGACTGGTGTAGTAAGTTTACTATGGAAGGTTGGCACCTCATCCTTACTTTCTTAACAATTGTTAATGTATTTTAAAGAAAATGTATTTAACCTATTTACTATTTAGCTAATTCTTCCTCTAAGCAAGCCACAAAATCCCAGGAAAAGTATGATATAATACTAGAGACTTTGAGGAATCTGAGGATGTGACATCACAACTAGTCTTAATTGTAGTCATTTTTACACAAATAATACCAAACTTTAAAGTTAAATATCTCCTTAAAATGAATGCTTTCATCACCATTTTGTTTCCTTTGAAGTTTTTCATATAAGATAAACATGACCCCTGAAATAATCATTGAAAGCAAGTTCAGGGCTTGTTATATGCTGACAGTTGATACCAGAGGGGTATAGGAATGGGTGTCCTCTTGGAGGGAGGGGGGAAAGACCCAAAAAATTAGAAACATTACACTTGTAAATATAGTTTCTATTAATGTTGAAGTTGCTGCTTATTCGGAAATCTTTAATTATCAGGTATTGTCCTTCCAATTTTCATAAATTTACCTCCCAACTGGGCAGGAAGCATGCAACTGGGAAAATGAAATCCTCTCAGGGGGAAATTGACTTTTTCCCTGCCCTAGCCCCACCCCCTCTCTCCACCTTCTCTATTTTTTGATTTTGTTTACCCCTGCCTCACCCCGCCCTTCCTGCTTCCTAGGTCTCTGGTCGATACAATTCACTTTGGGCTGGTCCCTTTACCTGATTTTTATTACCTCAACTATTCTTCGAATAGAGCTATTCTACTACCCCCAGCGTCTGGTTAAAGTTTTGGTTCAAGTTTAAAGTTTTGGTTCAAGTTTAAAGTTTTGGTTCAAGTTTAAAGTTTTGGTTCAAGTTTAAAGTTTTGGTTCAAGTTAAAAGTTTTGGTTCAAGTTAAAAGTTTTGGTTCAAGTTTAAAGTTTTGGTTATGTTAAAAAAAAATAGTTAAAGTTTGTATAACTTATGAATGGTGTACATTCATGTGGCTTGGCAGAGGGGTAGAGGACATGGGTACTGTTCAAATGAGCATGATTGGGGGGTTGTGTGCATACTTATTAACTTAATTGCATAACAATGAAAATATTTGTCAGGTTAAACTTTTAGTTAAAGTTTTTGGTTAAAAGTGTTCATAACTTAGTTATGAATGGTGTACATTTATGTAACTTGGCATAGGGGTACTGTTTAAGTGAGCATGATAAGGGGTTGTGTGTGCATACTAATTAGCTTATTTGCATAAGAATGAAAATATTTGTAATTATGATATCTCTTAAATTTAAATGAATGTTGGGATTTTGTTTGCACAAATGATCATATATGTGAAGAGCATTGTCTACACTTAATGGGGAGGTGAGATGTGCATATTAGGTTATTTGTATAACAATAGACTCGTACAAAATGTTTAACATGAGCGCATAACTTAAGTTATGAATGGTGTCACGTACATTCATGTACTTGGCACAGGGGTACTGTTCAAATAAGCGTGATTGGGGGTTGTGTGTGCATGCTTATTAGCTTTTTTGTACCTAAAATATGTCTTAAATCAAAGCGGAAGTAAGGATTTTGTTTACACAAGTGATCATATATGTAAAGAGCATTGTCTACACTTAATGGTGAGGTGTAATGTGCATATTATTTAGACTATTTGCATAACAACAAACTTTCATTGAAAATATTTGATCTGAGATAATAACTTGGTATAGTGGTAGGTGGTACTGTTCAGTTGAGCATGATTGAGAGGTTGTGTGTACATGCTTATTAGGTTATTTGCATAGCAATGCAATTATTTGTATCTGTGGTATCTCTTGAATAAACCACAGATTTTGCTTAAACAAATGATCATACAGTTTATATGAAGAGTATTGTTCACACTTAATGGTGAGGTATAGTGTGCATATCAATTAGGTTATTTGCAATGAATAAAATTGTATCTATGATATCTCTTAAATTAAAGTGGGTGTGGGGATTTTGTTTACACAAATAATCATATATGTGAAGAGCATTGTCTACACTCAAACGTGAGGTGTAGTGTGCATATTAATTAGCTTATTTGCTTAATAATAGACTCATACAAAATAATTAACCTGAAATAATAACCTGGTTCAGTGGTAGAGGACATTGGTACTGTTCAGATAAGCATGATTGGGAGGTTGTGTGTGTATACTAAATAGCTTATTTGCATAGCAATGAAAATATTTGTATGTGTGGTATCTCTTGAATTAATGTGGTGTGGTGACTTTGCTTAAACAAATGATCATACAGTATATGTAAAGAGCATTGTTCACACTTAATAATGAGGTATAGTGTGCATATTAATTAGGTTATTTGCAATGAACAATGAATAACAATGAATCAAATTGTATCTGTGGTATCTCTTGAATTAAAGTGGGTATGGTGATTTTGAAATGATCATATAGTATATGTGAAAAATATTGTTCACACTTATTGGTGAGGTATAGTGTGCATATTAATAAGGTTATTTGGTAAAAATAGACTGCTGCAAAATGTTTGACCTGAGATCAAAAATATAGGGCAGGTGAGACTTTCACATTTCTAGTTTTGTTATGATATTGACATTCCTGACATGAATAGGAATCAAAATGTTTGTCTTGCCATGAATAAAGTTCTAAGCACATAAAAAGTTTCCTTCTTTCTAAAGAATTTTAAATTAGGGGTTTGTGAAATGTAAACAATAAGTGGAATGTGAGATAGAAGATGACATGATGATAAAGTAGCTGAAGGAATTAGGATGAGGGTGGGATTCATGTGGGACATGGTGGAATTGTATGTAGGGCAATGTGGGGTGGGATGTTGGTCAGGATGCATTGACAGGGTGGGTTGGTATGTAGAATATGGTGGGTTGGCATGTGAAACTGGGTGGGTTGGCATATGGAACAGGGTGGGTCGACATGTGGGACAGGGTGGAATAGCATGTGGTCAGGTGTCTGAATTTCACTTGTGATGGCTTGTGGGTCATGCAAGTGGTGGAATGACATACAATATCTGGTTTCCAGGTGTGATTGCATGGAGTATAGGCATGGGATGACATTTGGGACAGGTTGGGATGGAATGTGGGACAGTCTGGAATATGCATTGAGGGGATTTGTATCGTTTCCAATGTATTGTTTGTCATACATTAAGCAATATTGTTTCACATAATTTTACTTAAATATTATTCTACATTTTGTGTGTTGCTTGACACACATATTTTCTTATATTGGAAGTTGTGTTACAATCCAGGATGTAGTTTTGGGAATGTGTAGGGGTTGGGAGAGGGCACAGGTTGGATAGGGGGCTTAATGACATTCTTTCATTGACATTGGCAAGTTAGGGTGGAGTCCTTTCTTTGTTGTTCAATCAATAGAAGTAAAAGAAGTGTTATGGTTATAAAAACTACTAGCTTTTACATGTTTTCTGAGTTACTGCATAGGTGAGGTAACCTTGAGCTTTTTTTTGCCTTAAAATATCTCTATGAAAACTCAAAGATATTTTGAAGCTTTTTAGTGCAAATGAAAATATAAGTGCATTTTTCGAAGCTCAAGTAATTTTAAATAATCTACACCTGCTACCCTATTTCTGTTTATACTTCCCTAAATAAGCCCATTTTCTACACTAGCTTTGAATAGTCGAGCATACTGTCCTTCTGACAGTTCTTGTTACGTCAAGAGCTGGTGGGGGAAGGGTAAGACCTAATTGGTTTAAGTTGACCCTTGGTAAGATGCTCTTCTCGATTAGGTGTTTCCTGAATAAGAAACAAGTAGGTAGGCTCAAAAATTTGTGCAAGCTGGCACAGCACCTGATGTATAGGCAGGTCCTGGACCTGGCAATGTCAAACTTGGATCAAGAAAACTTCTTTTCAGATGGTCAACTGTTATATACCTGGTTGACTTTTGACAAGAGTGCAATAGACGCACAAGTAAGAACATTTTTCAAATATGGAAATCATTGTTAGCATACATTCCTTAAGTCATACATATTTAGGCATTGTTTAATATTAAAGTGAATACAAATTCACTGCAAGAAGTAAATCAGGCAAGGTTTGGGTCAAGAAATTTAACATGGTATATATAATATTGGTAGATAGCTCGGCCAATGATTGAAAAGCTGGATTTGGGCACTAATTTGAGTAAACTCTTGGAATATAACATACAGTACCACTCTAAGACTTATCCAGGACAACACATCTGTGAAATATATTACAAGGATACTGAGGATGCAACAAGGTTAGAAACACTTTTCATTATGTAAGGTAGAGCATAGAGGCACATCCATGTTATGGTAAAATTGAGACTAAGTCAAGTTACTTTATTTATTAATTTCTTTTGGGGATGTCGAGACACATTCCCCTATGGTCCTTCCCACCCCTTTTTACCATGACATGTTTTTCTTTCCAGGTGTATTTAAAGTAATAAGCCTTTTAACTCAAACCCAATCTCTTGGTCTGTGGTAGCTTCAATTCTTGTATGTAACTAGTGAAATAATTGATGGGCATTCTTCTGGCAATATTTTCTCAATTTTTGAAATTGTCCTACATAAAGTGCAATTTTAAGTTTAAATAACCATTTTCTGATTAACTGCTTCACCTCATTCAGTTGTAAAATGAATACCAACACTGCTGGGGAGTTAATCTGTAATGGACTGTCATCCTATCCAGGGGGAGTCACGTGCTCTCGTTCACTTGAGCCAAGGAAACCATCATGGCTCTAGTATGGGTTTACCTTTCTTTATTCATACATGCAATATTTTCTCCATTTATGAAATTGTCCCACATGAAGTGCAATTTTAAGTTTTAAAAACTTTTTTTTTCAGATGTTTCTATGTACCTTGAATTAATTCCAAGCTTATTTTTGTATAATTTATTTTTAATAAACCACTCATTCCAATAGAGGCATTTATATATTGGATCTTTAATTCATATGAATTAAATGACCTTATACACCAAAGAAGTTTTTCATCGCTTATTAGGTAAAGGAAATAAACACATTTTTTTCTAGTTTGAAATATATGGTATCATTTATGGTACGTTATATCACACTTGTGATTGAATTTGTGAATGATGTTGTCATCATAAGATAGATTCCAAGACACATTTGATACAAACTGTGGTAAAGCTTTTTAAACTATGATGAAAGAATAAGCTTTGTAGATTCTTTTAGCTTTGTTTGTAGACCGATTTCTTTTAGGCTTATCATATATTATGTTAAATATTTTGGCTTTATATCTCCTGTAATTCCAAGTAGACCAACCTTCAAATTTTGTATAGCACCTATTTAGTTTCTGAGTAAGTGCTTATCATACTTATTGAAACTCATTCAATTAGTAGTGTAGTTATTTTAAGACAGCCATTTAGAGCTTTACTAAATTGTCAACAACTACAAAATTGTAAAGTTTTCAGATTTAGTCCTTGATACTTTTCCGATATCAGTCCTAACCTGAGTTTATTATTGGTTAGATGTATGAACCAAGTTTCAAGAAATCTTTGACAAAGCTAGCTTTTTCTTTGTAGCTATTGTGACAGAGAAATGAAAACCAATGAATCTAAATTAACATATGCAGCTGTCTACCTGATGACGTCACAAAATTTCCTGTAACAGTTAGGCCTGAAAGATTCTGATTGGTTGAAATACACAAATATTGACAAGCCAATCAATCAATAGCCAGGTAGGAATGAAATGTGTGCTGCCAAAATGATGGCACTAGTATGTATCAGATTTTCTGGTGGTGTTGCAAGCAATTCTTATGGAACAAATTCCCTCTTGACTTATTTTGATGGGAGCTTTTGCCCAGCATATTCAAGTTTTCAATTATTTAAAAGAGCTGGGAGTCGGAGAGTAATTTTCTTAAGTTTCAAGAATATTAAAACACTTTAGTGCACAACCCTAACGGAGAGCTCCTTTAAAGCTGCCACTAAGTTATTTAATGCTTTTCCCTGCACGTGTACATTATTATTATAGGCAGCCACACATACTTGAAATGCTTTTTATATATGTACTTAATATTCTCTACATTTCTGTGTGTGCTATCTCCATAAATCAAGTCCATTCGTCAAATTTTGGAAAGAGATCTGGTTCAGCTTGTAAGAAAAATAGTGATATAGACCATTTTTCACTTTCAGAATTTTACTCGGGATAATATTTGAAAAGCGGGGATTGTCTTTCGCTGATTTCTGGGAATGACTGCTTGCTTTTGCTTTAAAATTCTGAGAAACTAAATTTAATGGATTTATATGAAAGCAAATTTAAATCATTGAAAAGAATGGAGTCAGGCACAAATGTACTTCTTGGGATTTGGTCTAATTGAAATTAAAACTTTGCTGAACAAAGAAATGTGTTTATTTTTCATACAAAAATTGTTACAACCTTTTTGTCATATTTTGTTGTATTAAAAAACTTCTGTTTTAATTAAACAGAATTAAGATTTTTGAAAAATCAAACTAAGTAAAGAGATTAAGTAGTATGTGGGAAGAATGTTAGATGTTCTTTCCAATCTTTTCTTTCATGTGATTTTCCATAGCAATAACAAAGCCATGCTAGTTTTAGTTGTGAATGAGATACACAGATGATGGCTGCATGGCTTCTGAGCTACACCTTTGCTACACTCACTATCCAAGCAGATTAACAATAATGACCAGTAGGGGTCAGGGGTACAGACCCCATTGGGGACCTATACAAATTAAGGAAACACTCTAGTCTTGTAATTAGGAATGTACTGCTGTGATGTCACTTTTAATTTGATTGAAGGATATAATCTTCCATGATGAAAATCTGTTGCAATGGATTTTCAGTCCAAAATTCTCAAAAGCCTGCAAGGTTGAACAAAAACATCACTTAAAATCACTCATTAATAAACAAACAAAACTTTCACTGTTAAAAACCACCTATTTGTAAATCATTACTGCAAGCCAGACACATTGACCACAGGGAAATACTTTTGTCCTTGTATTGAGTGTGAAAGTCAGTGTAGCTGCAGTGAAATTTGTTTACTGTCAATGTCAGATTATGACCATGGGAAATGAGGTGAAGTGTGTGGAATTCCCTGGTGTAATTGCTTGTGCTGGATTTTGGTTTATGTTGTGAGCAATATTGAAGATTTTGTCAGGGCCTAAAACACAAAATGTATTGCGAGGTCTAGACCTTAAACTCTCACTTAAGCCAAACTTGCTGCACCACTAAAGTTATCTTCTAAGTGTTGCTTTTTTATATTAGTGTGTTGATGTTTTGGAGTTATATGGTTTTTCAAATTCTATTTTTCTTCTTTGTTTCTTAGTTGAAAATGGTGCTTAATTAATTCCAGGTCACTTTTAAACAGAATATAGTTTATTCTTTTTTTCCAATGATTTTTCAAAATATATTTCTTTGCATGAAATCTTAACTCATTGTTGATGTGTGAGACACATTTTGAGCAAATACAAGTGCATTTTGAAACTGTTCACACCATTATAAGCTGCAATGTTCTGGTGTCATTTCAGTTGAATGGTAGTTCCTTGAGATAATTACAGCTATAGTTAAATCCCTTCTGTTATGCAAAATCAAACAAAAATGTTACTGATACTCTGTAAAGCTTTTTTTTATATTTTGTTAAAGCATACAACATCCTTGCATTGTAGTCTTTTGTTTATGTGTGGGGAAGGAGTCGAACACATTCAGAAATAGCTGACAAAGGTGGTTGTATTTAGATCACCTGAAAATAGAACCTCGGCATCATAGGTGGGATTTAGGGTGCATATTCCATATTGATATCTTTTTGTATCTTAGGGTGATGTTATGACACCCCCCTCCCGCCTTCCCTGACACACACACTTTCAGAGCACAATTCCCACTTATGTGCTCAGCATCTTACCAAAGAGACCTTCACAGCACATTGTCTGAATTCGCTTCAAAACTTAGGAAACCAACTTCATTTTAGTGAATGGGAGGGGACGAGGCTGAAATATCAATCATACTTGTTTTAGTTTACTTTACCAAACTGCATCATTAGTTTTTATTGTCTTTCCAGGTTGTAATTTGTGTGGTTTTTCAATCAGTCAATATGAATAATCAACTCCAGAGTTTTAGGCATAAAATGTTAAAGATAAAGCGGTATTGATTATGACCTAGTGTTTCAGTGTAAACTGTTTCAAACATGCATAGATTATTAAATTATATTTTTTTTCAAAGAGTTTACACAATGAAAAACTTCTTGTATTTTGTGAAAGTTTAATAAATCAGTTCTAAAAGACTTCTGTTTTTTGTGTTTTTCACATGAGATACCTGCCATCAAAATGATCTATCGAACAGTTGTCACATCTCTGATAGTTATTAAAAAAAATCCTATCCTTTTTCCACTTAACTTTTTAACTTCTGTCTACCAATAATATACCATTCTATGTGCCTTGTTATCTTAAATGGTGGCTGGGGGAACACTCCCCTTCCCTCCTGCTCCCCAGTGAGATTTTCTGAATGGGCACCGAATTTTCAAAGGGGCAACAAAATTGTCCTGAGAATATATTTGTATGTACTTTTTATGCTCAACTTATGCAACTTCCTTGCAATTTGTATCATTTACAAAACAAACTTTGATCAATAACTTCGATTATGTGTTGTGATTAACAACAACAAACTTCTTCCTATAAGTTTTTCTTATGCATGGGAAGGACCCCAGTATGACACCCACCCACCCAAACTTTTCAGCAAAACACGTATTTCGTAATCAAATCACACACACAATTTTGTTGGTGTTTTGGCATGGTGCCCTCACTCCAATATTGTCTGAAATAGGTGATTTGTAAATTTCAGAAGGACTATTTAGAACGAAAGCCGACATACAAAAAAGGATGGACATTTGTATTTATCACCCAGTCGAAACCCTCCAAGTCCTCGATATTTTGACCTGGGGCCCCTTGATCAATCTTAATATGTCCCCTTATCAATTGTATTGACAAGTCAGTCTAAACATACGACAAGAGTCAAAATTGCTGCAGTGAGGAGCCTTCGGCCCCAAAAATTGCCCTGGGCATCTGGCTCCGGCGTTACACCACTGTACATGTTGTCAGACCTTTAAGGTGAATAGTTGTATCCTCCAAGCTAGCTTCAGATTCCTCTAGCTTTGATGGTGTTGATAAAAATGATAGCCTTCAGTGTTATCAATACATCGTGTAGTTTTGCTCTGGTTCTTGTGGTTGGGCCTAATAGTAAAAAATGGATGCCTAACCCACTGTCGGGGGAATCTCTGACTAGGAAAAAACATATGCGAGTGCCAATGCGGGCCCTGGGAAAATCTTGTACACACACATTGCTTCCTTTTAATAATAAGCCATAGTTGATTACACTGCTGTTTGAAGCACTTTCATATCCAGGATTTTCGAAAGGGGTAACGCACCGCCTTTGTCGCCGTCGGCAGTACTGACTCCAGCTGTCTCGACTGGAAAAGGTCCAAGGGTAATGGGAGTGATCTGCGACGTCCATAAGATATTTTATAATTAAACTCGCACAACCTGCTATGAGGGTGCTAAACATTGAGAGGCCCCAACAATTTATTTGATGCTGGCCCTGATAAAGTTTAATCTAGCACTCTGCTTCCAGAATTTAGAAACAACGTCAAAAAAAGTTTGGGGTCGACCTTTTACGCTTCTGGCCCTCCTTTTCTTTCAAACCCACCAAGGCATTACCTAGGTTATCGTTCAGTGTCTGTTATTATGAACAGACCTATACGCAGCGATGTCTCGGAACCACAGGGGCAAGGGGACCATTTCCCCCTTGCCCTAGGGGAATGTCCCCCCACACACACACACTTTTCCGAAAACTGACAAAAGTTCGTCCCCTTTTGAAAATAAAGAGTGCCCCTCAATTACTGCCCACCCTTGACCCGAGTTCCTTCCGACACCCCTGCCTATATACCTTTCAAAAAGGGGGTCAAACTAAGAATTTTCCTAACAAATAGAACTTGTTCTGTTGATAAGGCCCTCTTAATTATTCGGTTTTTAATGCACTAACAATGACAACATTTATTATTTTGAAGTAATATAGCTTGGTGGTGATTACTTGGTATCTGATGATATGCAGTCAGATGACGGTGTACTGGTATATTATCATTTCATGAGTTATGGCTCTACAAGCAGGTGCAGGATTGTTTCTAACTTGGCATACCCGTATCAAGGGGGTTCGTCCGAGCGAACGAGCCCATTTTTGTTTTTACAAAAAAAGTGCCCTTTTAAAAACTGAAAAATATAAAACAAGCACCTGGAATTTCAAAGTTTGTTGCCCTTTAGTACGAAAAACGAACCATGCGCTCAAATTTCTGGATACGGGCCTGCCCATGTCCGTAGCCGGGAAGGGAGGGGGGGGGGAGCCCGAGCGAACGAACTCCCCTCTTCTTTCCTTAAAAAATAAATAGAAAATGGCCTTTGGAATGAAATGCCTCTTCCGCCTCTACCCACGTTAATCTACTTTTCAGTAAAAATGGAGGTAGCCACTGATTTTATTTGCGTTGCCTTATTTGCATTATATATTGGGGTTGTATCTTGGTCCACTTTGCCCAGAAATTTTGGTTTGGGGCACATCAGTTCAGATGAAAAAACTAGGGGAGCAAAAAAATGACCGCTAATTGACTAAACCATCTGACCATATAGTCCCATGCGATATTTTTATGCCACAGTTATTTAAATCCCATCAAACCTCTAGAGCTTATTTAACCGGTGCTTGAAGACTTATAGTATACCCGGTTTCCATGTGCTAAGCGGACGAAAGTACTTGACTCCCCTTGATGAGATACCAGGACATTAAACAGGTGAACTCCGCAGCCAAAATTGGTACTCATTTCACAGCTGAGTGAGCTGGAGCACTGGAATATAGTGTCTTGCTCAAGGACACAGTCTGACAGTACCAAGCCCTGGCAGAGCAGTGAGCTTCAATCCCGGCCACCTTTTGAGTGTGGGACCGACGCCCTAACCACTACTGTACTCCTTATTCTTATGCCACAAATGGTTGGAAATTATCTGATTATGGGGAAACTTTAAAGAAGATTACAGAATGGTACAGTTTCAGCAATAAAGTTTTCTAATTTCAACATTTAAGTCAACTCAAATGAGTTTTTCTCCCTTAAAAAAACCATAAAAAATGAAGAAATTTGAACAACTTCAGTTAATACATTTTGGCCAGAATCAGTATATAGGATGAGAACAGCAAAAACAAATATATTTGCATATTTGTAAAATCGGACAAACTTGGGCAAGAATAAGGGAAACTTATTCTTGCAAATCCAACATCTACCGGATAAATACTAAAGTGAACG
Source organism: Chiridota heheva (assembly GCA_020152595.1). Taxonomy (NCBI): domain Eukaryota; kingdom Metazoa; phylum Echinodermata; class Holothuroidea; order Apodida; family Chiridotidae; genus Chiridota; species Chiridota heheva. The sequence continues at coordinate 2,732,519 of JAIGNY010003617.1, forward strand.
TATTTCATTCAAATGTAGTCTCAGTACTCCTCTATGGATATGGAACCTGGAAGCTGACAAAAACGGATGAGAAGAAACTAGATGTGTTCCGAAGGAGATCTTATAATTATTTTGAAATTGGCCAGTGAAAGTCAGCAATGAAGAACTTTATGATAGAACAGGCACAATGGAGATAAGCAATGAGATATTTAAGAGAAGATGGAGATGGATCAAGTATTAGAAAAAAAGAAGAAAATTATGCCAGAATAGCCATCACCTGGACACCAGAAGGTAGAAGAAAGAAGGGAAGACTACATGGAGAAGAGTGGCAGAGAAAAAGAAAAATGATTTTGGATGGAACAACGGGTTAGAAGCTGCAGTAGTATCAAGAGATGGAAGAATTTGCTTAAAGAAGCCTCAATCTCCATACCCATGAGAAGGAGCGGTAAGGTTAGGTTTTCGTACAAATGCACTTTTTACTTTCACCAACGCAAGGAGTAAACACATCAGCTGTTCACAACATCCGTCTTAGTTTAACTTTACTAATTCAAGTTCAATCCGAAATTTAAGCCAATTCTCTGCTCAAATTTTTAAACTAACCGCTAAGCTAATTGTAGAAGCTCCTTGTTGATATGCAGGTACAGCTTAATCATAATAGACAAGGTCACTGTTCACTGCACAGCATGTTCAACGGGTACTTTCAATGGCACTGTTTAGTACAGGCAAACACACATTTGTGCAAGCTTTGTAAATATACTTTTCAGTAGAGTGAGTGTTATTAAACGTCGTTGAGAAGGTTGTCCATAACGGGGTCCATAAGCGTGTAACGTTTCACCGTTTTTGGTGTATTATATGTAACGATCTTGATTCTTTAAATGAATGATTGGGCGAGTTGGATCTAAAGGATATCATTGTTATATAATTATTATTCACGTAAGTTCAATCTTTACAAATTTACATTTACAACGTCATTACCACATATGTGCCTTTTTTTTTTTTTAACGTCTGAAAATATCGCTACGTGGTTTTATCTCACTCGAAGCGGTGCGATACTAAGCGACGTCTTTATACAGTCTTATGGTTCGATGTATTTATGTTAAATTTCGTGAGTTTTACCAGCCGAGGCTGAAACAGTAACTCGGGCGGCAACTCCCCCAATTGCAAACCAAACGACTCGCTTCCGTATTCTCTCTGTGCAATAGTGTAGTCGGCAGCCCGTCGGCATCTCCCTGGTCAAGCCATGTACAACAAATCAGTCACGGTGGTTTTCAGTTTCCGATCTGAACGGCGGGCCCGAGACGATAATGTCACCGGGTTAGAGCTTTTCACTGATGCTCGGTGGGCCAAAAATGGCTTCGGTAGTGAATCCCTACTGAATATTGTAGAAGTGGTGCCATCTGGTTGAAAAGGTTATATGTGTGTGTGTGTGTGTGTGTGGAAGAGTGGAGGGGGACTATGGGAGATACAAAAAATAATGACACTAAATCAATAGATATAGTTTTCCCTCCAAATAACGGGCCAAATCATAACAAGTGGTGGGACAAATGGACCTATGTGAAAAAAGACCTATAGTGGGCCGCTGTCAATATTTCAAATGTGGTTTCGTGTAGAAAAATATTCTTTAATATCGATGTCTATAAATAAGATATATATGTTCACTTTTTCGTCCCATCCATTTTAAATATTGATGGGCTGGTTTTATTTCTTTCGGGCCCCTCAAGATGAAATCCACCGGACTCCAGAGTTGTCACCCCTCCTCTCGTCTGTCACCCCATCTCTGGTCTGGCATTCCCAGCTCCTCTGGTCTGGCACCCCTCCTCTTGTCTGGCACCCCTCCTCTTGTCTGGCACCACATTGCCTGGCACGGGCCTCCTCTCGTCTGACACGGGCCTCCTCTCGCCAAGCACTCTCCTCTCGTCTGGTCAGTCATATCACCCAGTGGTGTATAGCTAATCTTTAAGTTATGAGGGGCAGGGAAATCTCGTCTCGATCTTAAATGTTAAAAGTTATCGACATGGAACAATTCTCCCCCGCTTCTACACTGTACACCTCGGAAGTGGGAATTGTCATAAGATCAGCGATGTCTTAACCACCGGGCGACTTCCCCTTTGCCATAGAGTATGGGGGAGAATGGGCAGGAGGTGCCCTTTCGAAAGTTGAGGGCGGACGGTTCACGAGGGTCCTTTTGGAAGTTACATGAAATTATTCTAGGTCATTCTTGAAGCTTAAGGACATACAAATCCACTCACTCACAAAACCTACATAGTACATACACAATGTAATATATACATTTATAATTTATTTGACACAATTAAATAATGTCATTTACGAGGAGACCTGAAACCGAAGGCCGTGATGGGTGGGGGGGCGGGGGGCATGGCCCCAATAATTTTCAAAAGCCTAGACCGTTTACCTATTCGCCCAATTTTCGGCAAATTTCCTTTTTTTATCGATAAATTTCCTTTCCTTTATTCATTGGGAAATTTTAATATTGCTCATTTTCGGTCAATTTAGTCACTTTTTTACCAAATTTTACAAAATTTCCCTTAAAATTTATGTTAACAATTTCTCAATTTCATTTCCCAACCGGGCAGGAAGCATGCAACCAGAGAAGAAATCCTTTTAGGCCGTTTTGACTCTGTTGGGTTGGCACCTTCAAGTTTTGATTGAAATTGTAAGAGTTGCAATATACAAAATTCAGTTAAATTTAGGCCTATTTTCGGTTTCCATGCGATAGAATCAGGAACCTATGCGGTTATGATGGCGTGTATGTGTGTGTGTGTAAGGGGTGGGGGGTGAGGAAGGGGTATATGTGTATGATGACCAGCTCCTAAACACGATATCCTAAGAACGATACACCGAATTCATGTCATACTGTCATATGGGGTACACAGATAGCTCATGGTCCGTAGATGTGCCCTATTTAATTTCGATGGTGATGTCATGCATATTAATGAGTAGGCGGGGCCCAATGTACAAAATGTTCATATTTTAACAACCGCGTGACTGTTTTGTTTTATATTTGGTGTAAATGTGATGTTAGTGTTATGATGTAAAAATTGTTAGATTTCATTAATATGCATAGTTGGCGGGGCTTAATCTGATTTTGGTGAAAAGAGCTTGTAAACATGGTTTCTGAAGGACGATAAACTGGATTCATGTCATATGTGGCACCCAGATAGCCCATGATCCGCAGATACGCCCTATTGTTTTTGGTGGCGATGTTACGCATATCAATGAGTAGGCGGGGCTTAATGATACAATTTTAGAATGCTCATATTTCAACAACCGCATGACTGATTTGTTTCAAATTTTGGTACAATTGTGTTGTTAGCTAGTGTGTACATGTTCATTGTATCAAAATGTTGAATTTCATTAGTATACATAGTTGGCGGGGCTTAAGATGATTTTGTTAAAAAGAGCTTGTAAACACAGTATCCCAAGAACGATACATGGAATTCAGTTCATATATGGCATACAGATAGCTTACGGTCCGCAGATGTGCCTTATTTTGTTGGTGGCGATGTCACGCATATCAATGAGTAGGCGGAGCTTAATGATACAATCTTTAAATGCTCATATTTTAAGAATCGCATGTCTGTTTTGTTTCATATTTGGTGTAGTAATAATGTTATCTAGTGTGTACATGTTTATTGTACCAAAATGTTCAATTTCATGAATATACATAGTGGGAGGGGCTTAACATGATTTTGTTGAAAAGAGCTTGAAACACAGTATCTCAAGAACGATACATGGGATTCAGTTCAAATGTGGTTCGCAGATAGCCCATGGTCCGCAGATGCGCCTTATTTTTTTTTATTTTTTTTTTGGTAGCGAGATCTTTCGTATTAATGAGTGGGTGGGGCTTAATGATCAAATCTCAGAATGTTTATATTTTAACAACCGCATTTACTATATTGTGAGCTAGTGTGTACATATTCATGGTGCCAAAATGTTGACGTTCAATATTTTTGCACCAAATTATTAGAGAAACTATATACTTTACTTAAATCAAACTTATTTAATGGAGATTTGAAACAGTAAAAATATTGATCAAGTGTACTTTTGATATACCACTACATTTCTAGTCAATTTTTTTAGTCTAGTAAACTTGAGACATGCAAATTGCAAGCTTGGTCATGTAATTCAAGAAAAGTGTCTCTGACAGTTGTATAGAGTTGTATAAAGATACTTAGATATCGTTTTCAAATGGGCTTGCAGATATCCTAATAGAATCTCTTTTTAGGCCCTTCACAACAATTTGTCAATTTTACACAACTATTAATAACCTTATTTAACACGAGTATTGGGTGCGCTTTACAAACTATTGTATTAACGTAGTTTTTGGATTTTTTTCATATTTATCTTATTTAATTTTTAAATTCAACAACAATTATTTTAACTTTTCTCAACATAAACAGAATATAATTTGTATTTACAAAAGGGAGGAGAGCATGGGCGAAGCGAAAGCACACTCGTCACTGCAATGAAAATCCTACTTTTAATAACGTTGCTATAACTTTGTCTAATTTTACCAAATTTTTAGGCCGTCCTAATATTGATAAATATGTAACATGGTCGAATCAATAAGATTTCCCTGTAGTAAAAACCATAGGCATATTCTTAATCATCTCAAAAATAATATTCAAAAATATGTCGTCCTATGATTTACAACTCACTTATTCCCTTATATATCTTAACTGTATTATTGTGTGGTGTGGTACATTATGATTATAAAAGTTTTTCATTTTTTACATTAAATCAAACACAAGTCTTTTTACATTTACGAATCTGATTATGTATTTAGTGGGGCATTAAATGGGTGATATCACCGTTCTTATCAACAATAAATACAGATGCACCGAACAAATTCTTCTAGGATGTTCATAAAACTGTTTAAATAGAATCATTTATCTTCGTTAATAAAGTCTTTTTTAAATGCTTAACTTATCTTTGATTCAATATATTAAAGTACCATAATATTAAAAGTAATTATTAGCACTTTTAGATTTATTCCGATTTTTTATTGTTGCATTTTTCAATGTTGAGTATATAGAAGATGACTGTTAACAAATTTAATTACGTTCAGACGTTAGTCAGTTGTTGTAAGGACAGTTACTGCAATGTATGTCATCACTACGATTTATTTTGAGGCGATATTGCCCCTTTAACATGTTTTTCATGTCATGTGTTTCAATTATTTTGTAGTAATTTAAAGATGTAAATATTTACCGCTCATCTGCAGTCAGACTGCAGTGTGAATGAGTTTGCATACCACCGCATGTGTATCAGTGTATAGGCTTGTTGAAAGTTTGTATCTCAAAGCTACATGGATACATAGAAATATAGCTACAACATTTTAGATTTAGGGAATAGGTCTTTAGATTTTTTTAATAGCTTATTCAGTTTTTGAAGCTTTGATCAAAGCTTGAAGATATTTTTACATATGCAAAATTATGTAATCCTTTATATTTCTTCTTAATTTCAGTCATTAAAAATAATGAGATTGTCTTCTCTTAGATTTTGATATGTAATTGTAATAAGATCCGAAAACATTTTGCAAAATACCCTATCTATTTTGGGCTGGAAGATTGTCCCCCACCTCGTCCCCTTTTTCTTGATGGGAATAACGGCCTTACTACCTTCTACATTTACGGATTGGAAATATCCATTCAGCCATGCATTATAGGACACAGTGGCGTACGAGACAGGGGCAGGGGAAGACTTCCCCCAGATTTTGGGGCCACCAGAGATTCGTGCAAAACGTGTGTCGATATTCGGGCAAACACTGCATAATCCTGTAAACGTTATTTATTCTGACAGGCTGAGAATGGATTTCATTTACTCCAGGATACAGGAGAAAAGTTAACTCACCTCAATTTTCAGAATGAAAGTGAAAAGGTAAAAAGTTGGTTTGCCCGAATATTTTGCTAAATGATATGAATAAATTTGGGCAGACAGTAAATTTTCCTGAATCTTTTTGCGAAGATATGTGAGAAAAACTGGTTAATTTGCCCAAATCTTTTCTGAATAATTCTATGTAGGCGCGTTTGGGTATAAGATAGGTTGCCCGAACCTTTCCCAAAAATATAGAATGGAGGTATGTTTGGGCAGAACATTAATTTACTTTCAAATGAATAATTATATTGGCAGACAAGTAATGTTTACACAAAAATTCTGAATCTTTATTTCGAAAGAACTGAAGAATGTGGTTTAATTTGTTAAATTGTCCAAACGTTTTTATACCAAATTAACTTCATGAATAGATTACATTTGAGAATTTCCCAGAACGAATTTGAATAAATTTGGGCTTTAAGTTATTTTATTGTATTTTGTGAGCGATTGTGAACTGGATAGGTTTGGACAGACAGTAACTTCCTGAATCTATTTCGAGTGATAAATGAATGTAGAAAAATTGGGGCACAGAGTAAATTTGCACAAATGATTCTTGGAGCAGCTAGGCGACTGTAGCCTGGAAGTCATGGTGAATTCAAATAGAGTCTTATTTGTTAGAAACTTGGAAAGATCAACATCTTAGAAATGTCAGGATGCGTGCTTTTTCTCCATAAGCCTGCTTGTGATAATATTGTTTCAATTTATTCATTAATGACTCAAAGACAAAAAATCTCCATGCTACTTCCCTATTTATCTTCTCAACAAGTCCACTGATTTATAGTTAGATTGGACAGACTAGATCACGCCTTCTCAACAACTCAATGTGTCAAAACCATGGGAGTTATATTGGATTCATATCTTGATATGAAACAACTTGCCAATGCCGTTTGTAAATCATCTTTTATGCTCTACGCAACATCAGCAGAATAAGGAAATTTTAAATGAATGAAATAACTAATAAAGGTTGGTACGTTCCTGCATTTTGCCCAGACCTGACTATTGTAACTCTCTTCTGTTTGGCCTTCCTGACTCTATACTTGACCCGCCTATCCAGTCTGGCAATCATTCATATTGAAAGAGAGGCAAGCAATACAGTTATTTCAATTAGGCCTAATATGGAGAAAGTCATCGACATTTTTGGACTCAGGGGAAACCGTGCAAAATTGTTCTTTTGATCTGGCAGCAAAATAACCAATTAGCCAATGTAATCCATATGAAAGTTTTCATGGACCGGAGGTGTTGCCTGGATTTATTGTGTGGGTGGGGTTGGGGATCACCATAGCCAATCAATTCTTAATTTCTAACTAAGTAAAAGTAGGCCTATCCTAAAAGGACCCATCCCCATTTCACAGTCTGTTCGAACAAAAATCCTGTTCATAAGGCCATTACATATTTTGGTTTATAGAGATTAGTACTATTCAGCTATTTGATATGTTTCGTTTTCAGACTATGTGGGTCCTTTAAATTTCTTCAGCAACAAAATTGGTCAGAAACTTTCTTTCTTTTTGGAAGGGGGTCTTACCACCCTCTCGACCTCTTTCCTCTTGGTTTCATCCATGAAAAAGACATAAGAATGATATCAGATCATGACGCAATCACATTTCCTTGTAAGTTCTGAGATAGAAAAAAATCCCTCTCTTTTCACTTAAAGATTTGACCAACTTATGTGATTTGGCCTTCTTATTTTTAAGAATGTGTGGTGGGGAACATGGAACGTGGATTTTATTAACATAATCATGACGGGCAATATTCGGGAAAGTTATCATTCTTGCCGAATATTCGGGCAAAATATGCTTCCTCCCCCCCCCCCCCCCTACCCTCCAATTAAATTGCCCCGTACGCCTATATAATAGGGCAACTATAGGCACAAGCTCCAGTTTTTGTGTTAACATGGACAGAAATGTAAAATACAATTGAACACTTTTGATTGGTCTAAATATATACTTATACACTGGCAAGCCAATGATGTTACAGGTATGTATCAGAATTACGAATTACCGGCAGAGATTCCTTCGGATTAATGCGTGTTTTGTGTAGTAAAGGTGATTTTGCTTTTGTTTTTATCAGCCGGGAAACTTGAAACACAAACAGAAAAGTCGTTTTACATAGAAATTAGAATACAAACCACAATAATCGTTTACGAACTGCCTAACCAGACTGCGTATAGCTTTAGAAATACAAATCTTTCCATCAGCTACGCATTTGAATTCTTATCTCCTAGGTAATGAGTTCTAAATGTAAATAACAGAAAGGAGCAAAGTCCGTTCTTCTGGGATCGTTGGACTGTTGGAACAGCCTGTAGCTCAAGCAACCGCATTGACATTTACAGATTTGTGCTGTAACACCATTTTAAGTAAACTGTGAAATACGGGAGATTGTTATTCAAACAATTTGCACTTATTTAATTGTGCATAAATGAAATGACAAAGAACTAGCTTAGCTTGAAAGGAAACATAATAATTCGTTTTATCCAATTGTTACTACACTGTTTGAACACATGAATCTTAAATAGTAAAACAGAGCCGCAAATCTCCTCAAAAGTGGAGAACTTCTGGCGAAGGGTGTTAAATGGAGCACCCCAACCCTCCCCTCCAACCATGCAAAGAAGATGAATTTTAAACAAGATTCACATTCTTGATTCAAGCATTTCAATGCAATAATGTTTGCATATGTGGAAATATTACATATAGTGGCGTAGCCAGAGGGACGACCCCCTTAATACTAAGACAGAACAGAGATAGAGAGAGAGAGAGATAAATAGACAGAGACAGACAGACAGGGAGAGTGACAGAGAGAGACACACACACATACAGAGAGAGGTGGGTGTCGGAATATACGTGATACAGAACATGCTCATTTTAAAAGTAAATTATTGAAAACCTTTCTTTAAGACAACCTATATTTTTCAGAAATACGATAAACCTAACCATGTACAAACGTAAACAATAATAATTGTATTTCCACATGCGTTTTCATGATTTTGTGTTTAGTATATAGTGTATTATAGCTCTCTTTGACGTGAATTTTGACTTGTATAATACACCTTCTTACTATGCGTTGTGACATACGTTTTTGCCCTTGAAATGTTAATTGTGCGAGAGCTTCCGGGGGCTTCGTCCCCTGGACCCCTACTGGGGCTTCGCCCATGGACCAACCAGGGGCCCTCAAGTGGGCCCATGGACCCCACGCCGACAAGTTCAGCGCTTTGCGCTTTGATTTTGTGTTTTGTATATGGTGTATCATAACTCTTTGACATGAATTTTGACTTGTATAGTACACCTTTTTACTATGCGTTGTGCCATACTTTTTTTCCCTTGAAATGTCAATTTTGCGAGAGCTTACCGGGGCTTTGACCCTGGACCCCACCAGGGGCCCTTGAGCCCTGGACTCCACGCCGAAAATTCGAGCGTTTTGCGCTAGAAGTCACATCTTCGGTGTCACCTCAAATGCACCACTAAATATCGTGTCGGTTAATTTTAACCCCACCTCCTTTCCCCTTCTTCTATCCATATAAAAATTCTGGCTACGCCACTGCTTACATGTACCATGTCAATATAATATGCAAAGTTTTGTTATTTAAAAAAGTACAAACAAAAATTCGGGTGATTAACAAGACGGAAGCTATTGATAAACGGTTAAGGAATCCTCCTTCCGACGCAATGCTGTCATGTAGGTGTTTGTGCAACCATATACTTGGCAGTCTATATACAGATATACGTATGTACAGTCTATATACAGATATACGTATGTATAGATATTCAGTCTCATCACACTTTCTTTGAACCCATGGCTGATGGAAAAACAGTATCAATACTCTAATCGTGAAAATGTTATCCTATGCGTATGCAAGATACATTTTCACGATTTGCGTTTTTAAAGTGGTTAACGTTTTTGAACATGACCTTTGAGTCACAGTGACGCTGTTCGCTGGCGGAAGGGGGAGAGGTCAAAAGAGGGCATTTTCTACTACGTCACTTTACGATAAACTTTACTACGTCACTTTATGAGAAACAATTACATCCTTGGAAAGGGACGGCGAAATTAAACAATTTTCAAGTCTCACATCGGTTAGAGCAAGGTAAAACGGGCAAGAAGTGTCCCTTTAACAAGACAGGGCAAGAAGTGTCCCTATTTGACCAGGGGCATGAAATGCACTTCATGGAATGTTTTCTCTTTTCGGAGAGTTATTTCCCCCGCTTACCATAGCCTATTTATGCAGGTTGTAATAGGCCTATGTTTTTTTCAACAGAAGATTATATTTAAAACGTGTCATTCTTCTTAACCTCATTTACACGTGAATTGTCACCCGATTACTTCTCACCCGATTACTCCTCACCAAGTGACGTCATCAAGTGCCCCTTTCTCGACTTTCGCCCGTTTCCATTTTTGCATAGATAGGAGTCCTTACGGGTGGTTTCGGTGTGGTAGTGCACTATAACAAAACAAAAAATGTTCATATCGTTTGCCGTGTATCATTTTTACGTTTGTAATAATGAGCGAGATATTTCCCTGGTATACCAAAGTTATAAGGTATACCAGGCGATGTTATCCGTATACAGGGCCGTAATTCGGGGGGCAGTAGAATAAAACAAATCAGTACATTTTATGGAAAACTTGCCCTCCCCACTTTATAGATAAAAGGCCATGCCCCCCCCCCCCTTCCCCACACACACACACTTTAACATTAGTATATATTAAGCATAGGCCCACTTGATCAATTTGCGTTTCTTTTCTATTAGCACGGTTCTTCCAATCATCTAATTTAATGTAATTACTTAGCACAAGCGCATAGGTGGGATTTGGGAGAGCAAATTAGGGGGCACTTTCCCCACTTTTGTTCTGAATTTAATTTTTTTGCATGGTGAATTTTTTGTATTTTAGCGTTATTTTGTGATTTTTCCACTCACTTTTCCTCTCCCCACTTTTTACCCCCCCCCCCCCTCCCCCCACCCGCTTGACTAACAGATTGACTTAACATTAATTTTGTTCGTATGTTATAGTTAACCAGATTAGACGTATTGTGTAGCTCGTGTTGGGAGAAAGGTGCAATTTCATCCCAGATTTCACAAATAACGCTACCATGGATGAAGACGCAACGATGAGACAGGACCTCCAGAATATACAGCAGCAAGCTGATCTAATAACAGATAACGTAAGCTATTCATATTGATAGTCCAAACACCCATTTCCCCAGTTAGTGCAGGGGGAGGCATCAGAGAGCTGATCTAATAACAGATAACGTAAGCTATTCTTATTGATAGTCCAAACACCCATTTCCCCAGAGGAGGGATCAGAGAGCTGATCTAATAACAGGTAGTGCATTGATGGGGGAGGCATCAGAGAGCTGATCTAATAACAGATAACGTAAGCTATTCATATTGATGGTCCAAACACCCATTTCCCCGGGTAGTGCAGGGGGAGGCATCAGAGAGCTGATCTAGTAACAGATAACTTAAGCTATTCATATTGATGGTTCAAACCCCCATTTCCCATGGTAGTGCAAGGGGAGGCACAAGAGAGCTCAACTAGTAACAGCTAATGTAAGCTATTCATATTGATGGTTTAACCCCATTTCCCGGGGTATTGCAGGGGGAGGCATCATTTTGCCCGATTATTGCACAATTTTTTTTTGAAATCCTGATTGTAACAAGCAAACTGGCAACATAGCTCCCTAGTGATAAATTATGCTGACACTTCTACATTTTGCTTTTCACACAACTAAAGGCCCTTCTGACCGAGCACATCATTCGATTTTGTCCGCAAGGGTCAAATTTTCTGGTCAGAAGTGAAAATATTGACCATCGTATTTGACAGTTTATTGTTTTTATTTCTACTTGATCTGAGATTAAGCGTCTCATTTTGTTCTCTTTCATAGACACTTGACAGTACTCGGCGAATGCTGCAACTAGCAGAGGAGGTACGTAATTACTCATTTAATATTCCGATGTAGAACAATACAATTATATTTTTGTACTTTTCCCAGAATTTAATTTATTCCCCATGCAGAGTTGGTCGAATAGCTCTTTAAACAGTTAAATCTTTGTTAAATGTTATATGAAATAGTTATCATATGAAATAATTTCGCAATTGAGTAATTTCCTCCTTCGTGGAGGCTAGACCCCATCAGGAAAATCCGGACGCTTTCCATACAGCGTCCAATTATTTAAACTTTATAGATTTTGCGTGGAGAAATGAAAGTTTGCCATTTTTGTCATGTTTGCAGAGTCAAGAGGTCGGTGTTCACACATTAACCACACTGGATCAGCAAGGAGGTGAGAATTCTTTTTATTATTCATTCACAGAACAAAAATTACTGAATATGCGACGAAAGCAAGAAAATTAAAGGAGAACTGTAGACCCATAAGTGAGGGTGCCCGCTCTGGTGATATTTCAAATATTCGTTGACCTATTTAGCCTCCCGAAGTGATTAAATGTGTATTGTTTATGGTTATGAATCTATCAATCTTGGTGTTACAGAAGTTGTATAGCTCTCCACGTGGGTTCAAAAAACTTTGGTCAATATTTTAGTCTTTTGCAAATTGCCCCCTCACTTTCGTTCTAGTGCCCCTTTAAGAGGAATGAAAACTACGTCAGCTGTTTTCGTTCAGTCGTTAGTGCAGTATGTTGTGTTATGGATTCATTTAAATATGGTAGGAATTTATGTTTTCCTCCGTCAGTCTGTATCTTATCTGAATGACATGCCGGAAGTAGGCCTATAACCTTTTTAGATGATGAATGACGTTTTACATTAAGTAATTTAATTGTCTGTATTATTGAATCGGTTATTTGGTTATGATATCATGTTAGTTATGCATGCATGAGTTTTGGGGAGATGGAATTTTCACAGTTTTAAATCAGCCTGAGACTTTGAAAAATACAAAAAATAAAGTGAAAAGGCTTCGAAACATGCTTTTACGTGGAACTCCCTCACCAACCACGTATACCGACTTATCTTTCCGGGCCATTTTCGATATACGGGAGAGAGGATATCACAAGAGGTACTATGAAGAAACAAAACGTAAGGGCAGGAGGACATGTGCCTTGGTTTATGAAAACTAGACGAACAAAAAATGTTATCAAAAGAAAACATGTTGTCGATTATTTTGACATTTTGGGAAAGCTCACCAAGAATAGGCTCAAATTTGAAAATCAACAACAATGCACGAACATCATTCCATTCATCAGTTTAAATACTCCCTCAAATTTTATAAAGAAAATTAAAGGGGGCTTTGCTTCATTTACTGCAAGTTTCGACCGACTTTCCATCAATCCTTTCAGCTCAGCGTGAATTCCATCTATCAGAGGCTGATACATGCCATTGAATAGATGTTTAAAAATACATGCTTTTGTTCCTTTTTTGTTTATGCTCGTTTTCTTAATGGATTTAGAACTACGCGAGAATTCAGTCAATGACGCCAGGTACTGTACAGCTGTAGCAACATTTTTTAGGATGCATGTGTGTTGCAGTTTATGTGATGCTGTGATCCCTTTATTTCCCACTATAATTCCCACCCTCTTCTCTGTGGTAAAATCAATGTAGTTTAAAGTTTGTCAAAGTTATTGTATTGTAATTTCATGCATTTGTAGGCTAGGGCCTAAGCAAATAACTGAAGAAGCAGATATATAATTGGGATCATATCATAATGAGATCCTTGAATCTTAAATCAAATTATGCCCTGATATTTCCTAATTTGGATGCACAAAATGACATGTATTTGTTATTAAGGGTCGGATATGAGCTATTGTCTTTTGCCTGCCTGGAGGATAGAGGTCACGGTCGAAAATACATTGATTCAAGGCTCACTAATAAAGCCAATCAATAAGTAATCATTTTGGAATACAATTTACATGGTTTGCAAATCACGACAAATGGCATGTATAGACGTGTTATGGCCTAAGCGCCAAAGGGGAATGGAGGTGCTTAGCGGGAAAAAACTATTAATTTAGGAAGGTTAATTCATGTGAAATTGTGGAAGAAATAATAGAAGAAAATTCGTGAATAAGAAATGATTGCTATCAATTAGTTTCCTATATAATTTGGTGTAGCGGCACTCCAGTGATAATAGCATGCAAAATGTCAAAAACAGTGCTCGTTGAAATCTATATCATAGTGTGCCTTGTTGTTTGTTGTGTGCACTTGTGTGCTGTGGTCCTTGTGTCTATAAAGCTTTTCGTCACCTTTTCATCTTCTTAAGCCTTCGAGCTCAAAGCTAATAGTTATGTATATTTCAAAAACAGGACACATGTAAAAATGCAAGTTTTGTGATTGATGTTTATGTCAGTGGTATATCCAGAGGGGGCGAATATGTGGGGACGGGGGGAATTTCCCCAATATTTTAATGTCGGTTAATTTTGGTACTGTCGAACTCGAAATGTCGTTCTCTTGCACGGGCAACTTTACTAATCAGTGTGTGACTCAGTAGCGTCGGTTGAGTCAAGTGCAAATTGTCAGTAGTCGTGTAATATAAATGTATTTTGACAAATAAGGCCTTCGGAGTCATGCTGGTAACAGTTGTTATTAATATCTTGATGAAGATTTATACAGGGGCGAACCTACCAGGTTGTTGGGAGGTAACACCCCCTCCCCACACTCTTTGATAAATCTATTGGTATTTTATGTCTTCCTGGTAATATTGAACACTGCAGTCGCCCATGATAAATTAGAATTACGTTTATTTTCGAGCAATATATACCCCATAGACCCCTGCGGGGATTTACCCATGCACCCCCACCAGGAACCCGGACCCAAAGCAGGTCTATGGATCCCACCCATTATCCGCTTCGCTCTCCATTGTCTTGGCCTCGTATAGGTGAGAATGGAACATATACCATCGTTCAGCCAGCATTTCTTCCTTTTGGCAGCTTCTGTTTGCTGAGGTTCTAGGCCCGTAGTCAGGAATATAAAAGGAGGTTCGTTTTTCGTTTCAAAAGAGCACCTTCTCAACAAAACGAGGTTCGTTCGCTAGGACAATTACCCCCCCTCCCCCTCCTTTCTCCTTCCCCACCTCTGGCTACGGGCTTGGGATCTGTGATTGGTGTCGTTTACTCATTAATTGCCGACGCCGCTATTATGTCAAAAAGTGTGTTGTGGGTATATGACTAAGGTGAGAGTGTGAACCATATAATTAAGATAACTTTAAATATAAAAAGGGGCGGGTAAAGATTAACATTTTTATAAGCAATGAACTTTACCAGCTTTCTGGAAGTATGCACGGCTGAGAATTTATCTTGATTCCATTCCCCACACCCTTTCCAAGCCTACAGCGTGACTAACTATACTGGACAATAGAAATTGATTGTGTTCCTCAAGTAAGTGTAGCTGTAAAAATGAACATTAGCATTGGCATATGGGCGGGGTCACTGGGTGCATAGTGGGACGTTGTTATGGGCGGGGTCACTGGGTGCATAGTGGGACGTTGTTGTGGGCGGGGTCACTGGGTGCATAGTGGGACGTTGTTGTGGGCGGGGTCACTGGGTGCATAGTGGGACGTTGTTGTGGGCGGGGTCACTGGGTGCATAGTGGGACGTTGTTGTGGGCGGGGTCACTGGGTGCATAGTGGGACGTTGTTATGGGCGGGGTCACTGGGTGCATAGTGGGACGTTGTTATTCACTGGGTGCATAGTGGGACGTTGTTTGCTTGTGCATAGTGGGACGTTGTTTTCACCAGTGGGACGTTTTGAGTCACAAAGTGGGACGTTGTTGTGGGCGGGGTCACTAGTTTGACGTTGTTGTGGGACACTTTTACCGCTTCTCGAGATGTTGCTGATGCTTTTATATTAGGGAAAATCGGAAAATACTTATTAGCAGATCAGTCAGGAATGTTCATAACTTTTCCCCTCTTCGACTTTCCCTCCCCCCCTTCCTTGCAGTAAAAGTAATTGCACCGCAGCAAGCGAGGCTATAGAGTTGCCATGTATGGCTGTACGTTCTGGACATAAGAACCATTACCCACATGTCAGCATGGCTGTACGAGGCGGGGGATGGGAGGGCGTCAGCCCCCCTCTCTCTGCCGGGCGGATATTTATCTTAGTCGGGCAGAATCATGCCCGACTCGGCTAGATATCTGGGTCATGCCCTGCCGACTCTGCATGATGTTGACAATAGTAACTTGGGCACCAATCTTATATAGTCAGGAAGAGAGGTAAAATGTACTTTTAAATCAGTGATTTGTCGGAATCATGCTCGACTCCACTAGATTTCCATATTAAAGGAAATTTCCCCCAACTCGATTAACTGTCCGGAAATGGAAGAAAATTAATAAAATTTCCCGAAAATTGGCCAATGATACGCTGAATTTCCTAAAATAGAAAAAACCTGCCCGAAAAATGAAGGAATTTTCCCGAAAATTGAAAAAAAAGTTTCCTGGAAATTGGCTAGAAATTGATATAAGTTCCGAAAATTGGCTAAACAATACGCCAAATTTCCCAAAATAGGAAGAAAAAAAACTACTTGAAAAATGAAGGAAAAAATCCCGAAAATTGTAAAAAATTGCCCGAAAATGAAGGACATTTTCTGAAAATCGAAGAAAATTGCCTGGCAATTAAGGAAAGCTTCCGAAAATTGGAAGAAAATTTCCCAAAAATTGACAAAAAAATTCGCTAAAATTTCCCGAAAATCGAAAAACATGCCCGAAAATGAAGACAATTTTCCAAAGGCTACCCCCCTCCCCCCAAAAAACCAAAAACTGTGGTGAAACCATTATTCAAATTTAACTGTTTATTCACAGATTTATTGCGATTTTTCCTTCGTAGTAGGTTTTCGAGTCGGGCAAAACGTCACCGCCCCTCTCTGAGTAAGATGGTCCCGTACGGCCATGCATATCAGATCTCATAGTGTTAGAAAAGTTTTGTTTAAAATCATTTTTCATCACAATTTACCAAGTGCTTTGTTTCTCTCCAAACAACACAGAACAATTGGATCGTGTTGAAAATGGAATGGACCAGATAAATGCCGATATTCGAGAAGCAGAGAGGAACCTGACAGATTTAGAAAAATGTTGCGGTCTTTGTACTTGCCCTTGGAATAGGTAAAATTGGTGTTAGTAATCAATCATTAGTATTCATTAGTAATCAATTATTGATCTGTCCCAACCCTTTTCCCATTGTATGCAAATTGTGCTTATGACGCACTATAAAAGAATTGACTCCGGGAGTGATCCCGTACCTCTTTACTTAGGCCTACTTTTAATCCGGTCTACTTTTAGTCTGGCCCACTTTTTAATCCGGCTTACTTTTAATCCGGCCTACTTTTAATCCTGTATGACAAAAACTTGAAATCTATCCCTCCCATCCCAAGAATTTTGCAATAGCCTCACCACGGACCCACCCAATCATTTTAATAGGGAAGGAAAGGAGGGGGGGGGGGGGAGAAGGGAGGGGGGCATGAATTCCAATAATCATTTGTAAATTTCATATTTTTGGCATATTTTTAATCACCCCGAGATTTAATTCCTTTTCTCTTTATATGATAGCCTAGATCATGCAGTCCACAATTACAATATTCTTCAATTATATCAAACAAAACTTTGAAGTTAATGTAACACATTTTCTGTAATGGACCCCTGACTAAAATGAAAAATGTCCAGTTACATGGTCATAATTACTTGCATTACGTCTGATTATTGACAACTCACCTCCCTGACCTGATTCTAACACGTTATAAGCGGGCTTTATATTTATTATTTGACTGTTTGATAATGGCACTATTGACCATTTCATATTGGCCAATAACCTGAAAGCGAATATATTTTTTTCTAACATTTTGGAAAGTTACGTTGCTCACTTGCATTATAAAACATGGGTAAAATGTATTAAGACCTCCAACTGTTCTTTATATAAAAAAAAAAGCTGCCCGTTTCATTCTGTTAATTTTGCAGTAAAATTTTCAATTGTTTTCAAATAGCCTACATTAAACGAGAATATTATGAGTCGAAATATATAAGCAGGCCCGTAACCAAGACTTTGAGAGGGCATTCGTTTTTGTTTGTTCTTCGTATAAAAGGGCACTTCATTCCTGCACCTCGGAAAATTTATATGGGAACGCGACGTTCTACATCAGGGTTTTTTTTTTTTTTTTTTTGAGAGAGAGAGAGAGAAGGCTATAGAATCGTCAAATGGTCAAAACCGTTTCGGTACTTTAACAAGCTTGAAATTCCAAGTGCTTATTATTCTTTTGGATTTCAAAGAGCACTTTCTCAGAAAAAGGGCGTTCTTCAGAGAAAAGTTTGAAAATGTAAAATATTCTATTAGTAATATATTAACACTTCGTGTGATACTGTATTTAATACATGAACTAAGACACCGAGAGATAGATTGAGGGGGAGGGATATAGAACAGGTTCGTTTTAAAAGTTTGACAAAATTTACACATATTCATATTATTGGAAGCTTATCAAACATTTTTCTTTTAGACTTCACATAATTTTCAAAGAGTGACCATATACTTAAATCCATGCACAGAAACTACGCGCTCGCAGTAATACCTTCGGTGTCACCTTAACGGAAAATAATGACAAATGATCCTCCACTTTTTTAAATGTTCAGTGGGCCCCCGAATATTTTTTCTTTCCGCCGCCGTTGCTATAAGCCTATAGCCTACAGTTATACTTGTTGCAATTTTGAAGACATCTTAAATTGAAATTCAAGTTCCCCAATCCGTTGAGAATTAAGGCTCTTCTAGAACTACAATTTTATTGTGAACTTTTTACTGAGGTGGCGTAATTTGCCCGACCGGGGTGAGGGAGGGGGGGGGGAAGGGGGGGGGACTGATATCCCTTACAGGTGTTTATTGGTATAAATTGTCTTGTCGTTCTCCAACAGTTACAAAGATTTTATTAGAGGGTGCAGAGGAGCTGAAGCCCTCCCCACATTCATTAAAATATGTCAGATGTTCTAAGAGTAAAACAATCAAGCATTTCCCAGCTAGGGTACCATAGCTACTTTGGGACCCCAGGCTGAGTCTCGGCACATCTTTTCCTACACTTTGTCAATTGAAGAAGATTTATTTTGCTTTGACACCCCCTTACCGCCTATGTTAGTGGTATAAACATGTACGTGAGAAAGTAGGGGGTAACAAGGTTTTCCTTAATAATGTGTACGCAATTGGATACGTGTATGAAAGTGCTACCAAGGAATAACCAATGTGAGTCTTTCAAGGGTAATCAACAGCCTGTAGAAGTAAAAAGAAAAGTACTCGTAACCCATTGAAAACTGCTAAAACGCTGGCGCAACAACAGAAGAATGGGTAAATTCCATGCTTCGAGCAAAACCTGCAGATTTGAAGGCCTTAGCAATAACACACTGCGATATGTTGTTTATTGGCCGAGAACGCCAAAGAGACCACCCCCCCCCCCCCCACTCGACCGAAAATCTCGCGTCACTGATCAAAATGCAGTTGTATAAAGAAGATTTTGATTTTTCTTGCAGAAAGGGTAATTTTGAAAATTCTGATGACCACAGAAAAGGGTGGAAGACGAGCACAGATGGAAAGGTTACTACAAAGCAGCCAATCAAAGAGTCATCTGCTGGAGGAAAAGATAAAGTCCTATATAACGAGGTGAGCCAATCAATAGCCGATTCATAGGTCATTACTGTCATTTTTGCATTAAGGAATATTTATTAATCAAGAAATTTCAAACCAAAGGTTTATATTCCGCCTGCATGGATTTAAAAAGTTAATGTTTTTGGATTTTTGATTTGGGATATACAATATTCATTTAGTATTTTCTTTCATAGGACCAGAACTTTTGGCATGTGACCTTTGTTGCATGTCAAATAAGTTGGCGACCGAATCCCATAAATACATTTTTTAAGAAATGTAAAACCAAAAAAAGAAAAGAAAAACAAATTGCAAGGGATCAAGTTTTCCACGTTTATCAAATGTTTGGCGTGGTTGACATCTCTACGCAACCTGAATTGTTCCTTTCGTGTTCCATTGTGGTGATTTTTTCTGGTATTGTTCTTATTTGTTTAGATTTTTATAAGTTAATAGCAGCGTCAAAATTTGTATCAATGTAAAAGAATTTTGGAAACAAAATTTTGGACTTAGTAATTCTGGGTGTCGCCAAGGGGTGAAAGTATGATTCTAAAATACTCAAATATGTCAACAATTTTGTCTTCAAGTTTACACTATTCTTAGGCTAAATTTAAAGGCCATGCAGTTCTTGTGTTTACTGTGAAGATAACTAGGCAATACAATTTAGCGTTTCTGATTGGCAGAGAATGTGGCGTCACTATATGGTTTGCTGTATGCATCAGATTTATTGGTGCTGTGTAAAGATATTTTTCTGTGACGATTCCGTCTGCTTTAACTGAAGAGAAAACAAATTGAATTTGGGGGCTTCTGAAATGGGGTACTCGTTTTGCATTGTTGTGAAGGGCAACTGGGGCAAAGGGAATCATGCATGTGGATCATCCCGTGGTGTTCATGGAACTAAGACTGATATCCATGATTTTGTTTGCAGGATAAATGAAAACGATGCGAGAGAAGACGAAATGGACGAGAACTTGGGCGCCGTGAGTGATATATTAGGGAACTTAAAAAATATGGCAATTGATATGGGCAACGAAATCGAGACCCAGAACACACAGATTGACAGGCTCAATACAAAGGTAGGTTGCGAATATTTCAATTACTTAAAATGATTAAAATTGATGTAATAAGCCAGTTCATGGTTACGAACGCGCATGCTCTGAACTGATTGTGGAGTCCGGTCAAGTGATAATAACAATCAGCGCAGTACTGTCCGATCATATGTAAACCAAAGCTTTCTCTGTGTTAATTCTACCACAGGATGGCTTTGTGACATGCCATGTGGGACATAGAGATGGATGCCTTGCAGGACATAGGGACGAATGCCATGTGGAGCATAGGAATGTGGGACATGGAGAGGGATGCCATGTGGGACAGAGGAGGGATTTCATGAGGGCATATGGAGGAATGACATGTGGCACATGGGTAGAGATGCCATGTGGGACATAAAGATGGATTTCATTGATGGATGCCATGTGGGCACAGGGAAGGATGCCATGTGGTACATAGAGTGGGATGGCATATGGGACATATGAGTGCATGGGATGCCATTTGGTACATCTTTAGGATGAGATGCCATGTTGGACATACATATTAGAGCTGTGAACCTTTAGGGATTTTAGTAAACGTGTACACGCCAAAAAAAGCGAACGTGTATCGTGTATACGAGTTTAGTACCGTAATTTTCGGAAATACACCAAAATTGCTCCAAAACTACAAGGCGAAGTAAAACAATCGCGCAACCAGTATGGCAAAAGTACTGACTGCATTGCCCAAATAGACGCTTAGTTTTGATTTCCAAATCGTAAAAAATTTAATCCTACAGTATAAATCATCATTTATGTGGAAAATATGCATGGTAATTCAGTTTAAAAAGAACAGATAACTTCCTTTCAATGTTTTTAAACTCAACATCGCGTAACCTTTTTGTCTTATTCGCTACGGCTTTTAAAGTTCTGTGAAAACCTTGCAAAGTAAATATACCTCGCCGTAAAACATTTCAAAACTACGCCACCACCACCAGAAAGTTCTGAAATATCAGTCCTCTCGAAAAAAAGGCCGCCATCTTTGCGAAGCATGCAGAATTTTAGCTCTGTTAAAACCTTTTTCTCTTTGTTTATCATGCAATATTTTTTCTTTCTTGCAAAATGTATTCGACTCATCAGGTAATATTTACATGTAAATGTACTGATTGTCACGATTTAAGTGTTTTATGGTCGATAAAACGGGCCTTGATTGCGTGGGATTTAAAGCCTATGGCCTAACGTTAGTTTCAGTTTAACTGCTGCACATTCGCGGTGCATTTTACAAGTTAGATTACTCAGATTTCGTCGAAATTAAAGTGCATAATATCCCCATTCATTGGTGATTACTGCGCATTTGTGATTCGCACATTTAAAAAGGATTATGCTAATCGGGTTTACAGTTTGTAAAAAGTCATTGATTGGAATTTTGTCAGCCGAATGTGTGTGTGATATGAATCATGAATGATTATTGACAAAGGGAAGGATTTCATGTGGGGCATAAGGAGGAATGACATGTGACACATGGGTAGGGATGCCATGTGGGACATAAAGATGGATGTCATGTGGGACAGGGGTGGGATGATATGTGAGATATAGGGTGGGATGTCAGATGGAACATGGGTGGGGTGGATAGTGGGATGTTTTTATAATTGGACTTGTGATATGTGTCAGTTTGAATCAGTATGCGAGCCATGACAGTATTTATCGTTCTAGTGTAATTTAGTATTATTATATACATGTGGCATCCCACGTATGTCTCCCACATGTCATCCCTCCTTATGTCACACGTAGCGTCCCTCCCTATGTCCCACATGTCATCCCTCTATATGTCCCACATGTCATCCCTCCCTATGTCCCAAATTTTGCTCCTTTCTATCTCTAACATGGCATCCAGTTCTCCTAGATGCTCCATATCTGTCTCACATGATATCCCACCCTTTTTTACACATGGTGTCCCTCACTATGTGCCACATGGCATCCGTCCCTATGACCAACATGGCATATTCTTATATCCTACATGGCTTCCATCCATGTCTCAAATGTCATTCCCACCCTATATTCATATTTATGTCCCACATGGAATCCCACCCTAATGTATGTCCCACATGGCATCCCAACCTTGTTCCACATGGCATCCAAGCCAGTTGTCCCACATATCATCCCACATGGTGTCTCTAATCGAAGGAACATTTCGAAAGCAAAAATATATACATGTAAGGCACCAAATCCACTCAAATATTAAATGAAAAAAAACTTGAAGTAAGCATGTCAGTGATGCTTATGGCAAGTCTCAATTGACCTGTTGACCTGCATTGCGCAATACATATTATCGTTACCATGAATTGGCTTATTAACAAATCCTTTTGTCACTTTGTTTTTATCCTTTATAACAAATTTTTTCCAAGTTACAAAAAGTTCAATTACTCAACACATTCTTGTTTTTTTTCCAGGCCAATGCAAACGCAACACGTATAGAATCAGCGGATAAACGTGCCAAAGGACTCATCAGAAAGTAGCAGAATTCATGGAAAAGCTATTTAGAATTTATGACGATCAAGTAACGCATTTATCTCAACCTTGAGAAATCTTTAACTTTAAATGTTTCTACCAGTGGCGGGGCGTCAAGGGTGGTTCAGGACAATTCCTCCCAAACATTTGAACTACATTTAACATGACGTAACAAGATGACAGGCTAAGAAGGATAAGTCACCCCATAAAAATGCCCAAACTAAACCACCACCACCATAAACAAAAATCAAAAGACGCCCCGAATTAGAAAAGAACTTATCAATGTTGACTTTTAAATTGTGAACATAATTAGAGCTAACCAGCCCACTCAGGTTAACCTTTCCACTCATTAACAACTCTTTGGGAAAAGCTAAAATTCCGAATATCTATCCGTGAGAACTCTTTGGTCAACTTCAAACTGTTACCACGTGTCACATGAGGATTAGCTGAAGCTGCAAGAAATAACAGGAAGTCAAATCGTTACTACCAGATAGGAATTTAAAAACCTGAATCATATCGCCACGTACTCTTCTCAACTCAAGCGTGGTCAAACTAAGAATTCGCAACCTAGATTCATAAGAGAGATTTCTTACTTCAGGAATAAGTCTAGTGGCTCTTCGCTGAACCTGCTCCAAAATGAACTTATCCTTCTCATAAATGGGACTTCAAGCCTGAATAGCATACTCAAGATGGGGCCTGACTAACTGCTTATACAAATTAAGAACAACCTCTCTACCAAGAAAACAAACAATTCTTCTAATCAAACCAAGCATCCTGTTTGCCCTTGCAGCTGCTAAAGCACACTGTTTAGAAGGCTTCAGATTGCTAGTAATGACAACACCTACATTCCTTTCTTGATCAACACAACCAAGATTTGAACCATTCATGCAGTAAATCGCTCAAAACCCAAATTGCTCTGACCAAAATGAGTAACTTTGCATTTATCAACATTGAATGACATCTGCCATGTTTGGGACCAAGAAACTAACTTATCCAGATCACTTTGCAACAGTGAAGAATCCGTAGCGTCATCAACAATCCTGTAGAGCTTAGTTTCATCAGCAAATTTAAAAATCCTGGAGCCAAGGGAAACATCAATATTATTAATAAAGATTAAGAAAAGAAGTGGACCCAATACAGAACCCTGAGTAACACCACATGTACTCTCCTTTCATGGAGATACTTCACCATTAACAACTCAGTGGCGTAGCAAAAATGGGGCAGGAGGGGCAGCCGCCCGCCCTTATTTGGCTCAGTTCGGGCCCTATAAAGGGGGCCCGTGAAAAATAAATACCATTATGCCTATATACTATAGGGGCCCCACTCGCCCCCAGCCCGTAGGGCCTTAGCTACACCACTGCAACAACTCTTTGTTGATTTGTCCACTAACCAGGAATTTATCCAACTGGCACACTTTCCCCCACACCAAGCGCTCTCGTTTTCATCATGAGCCTGCCTAACAGAAACTTATCAAATGCATTAGGAAATCTAAATAGATAACATCCATATTATGACCGGAATCAACTAGTTTTGTTACATCATCAAGAAAGTCCAATAAAATAGAAACACAAGACCTCTTAGGTAAGAACCCATGCTAGGACAAATTCAGCAAACTAGTAAATGATCTAAAACAACATCCTTAACAATGGAATCCATGACCTTGCACACAACACTAGTAAGACTCACTAGTTACATAGTGAGATAAATATCTCACTCAGTATGCCCTACATGCTACACACTACTTGCAATACTGTGTACAGCCGATGCATATGGCTACAGTGCACAGTCATATGTTATCTGACTAATACTATGGCTAACGGTGATCACCCTTTTAAAAAAGAGGAGTGACATTAGCAATTCTCCAATCACTAGGAACAACATCAAAGCACTTCGAAATTTAATACTCAGGGGAACAGAAAGAACATCAGAGCGTTCGCGTAAGACAGCAGAATGTATACCATCCGGTCCAGGTGCCTTATTTAAGTTTAACCCTTCAACTTTTAGACACAACATCAACTGAAAAATCAACATCCTTAATGGATACTGGAGAGTGCACATTAAGATAATCCACAACACCAGCAGCAAGGGACTCCTTAAAAAAAACAGACACAAAGTCATTCAAAACCTCAGCTAGGCCTATATCTTTACAACTATTGATACTGATAGTAACACCATCATTACCCTAGGCTACAGAGGACCAACAACCTCCTTGGTTTTTTTGCTTTGAGCGAACATAAGAATGAAACGACTTAATCTTAACTGCTTTTGACAAACTTTTTTTCTTCAAAAAGCACTTTAGTATCTCTTATCAAACCTTTCGTGAACTTTTTATGATCCTTATACCTAGCAAGCTCCGCAGGACACCCTCTCGAGACCACAGGTGTTCCTAACGTTATGGCAACCTATGCTTACTACTATATATATATATATATATATATATATATATATATATATATATATATATATATATATATATATATATATATATATATATATATATATATATATATATATATATATATATATATATATATATATATATATATATATATATATATATATATATATATATATATATATATATATATATATATATATATATATATATATATATATATATATATATATATATATATATATATATATATATATATATATATATATATATATATATATATATATATATATATATATATATATATATATATATATATATATATATATATATATATATATATATATATATATATATATATATATATATATATATATATATATATATATATATATATATATATATATATATATATATATATATATATATATATATATATATATATATATATATATATATATATATATATATATATATATATATATATATATATATATATATATATATATATATATATATATATATATATATATATATATATATATATATATAATATATATATATATAGTAAGCATAGAGGTTGCCATAACGTCAGGAACACCTGTGCTCGAGATATCCATACCGATTACGCCGACAAATTTTCTGTAATGGGACAAACCTATTTACACCTTCTTAAACTTTAGTTTGGAAAACATCCCATACTTCAGAAGGATATAAGTTACAAAGCAAAGGAGTCAAATCTATTCATGAATTATCCTGGAAGTGCAGCAAAGTCAGCATTTGGAACACAATAAGCATTTCGCTTGTCACTCGTCATATAATTGCAATTCAGTTTTGCACTTGTCAAAGAGAGAGAGTTGAACACAGAATTACAATGACGGGGTCGTCGCCTGCGTATTCGGTTATGATAGTACAAATACTATCACGAAACGCTTAATACAACCCGGACGAGAACACAGGTACGACGTACGGACAGACATAACATCGACAACCAAGTCAATGTCCACGGCCTTTGATAACCAGTTGTGGTACACTGGCGTGTCTACCCAATCCAGGCTTGAACCCAGGGCCTCGTGGTCTGTAGACAGGTATAAGTGTCGCTTAAAGGGGCGATTTTGACTCAAATTAAATCGCAGTTTTGCTATACTTTGCAAGGGCTGTCTTTACTGACGCCACAAAGTGGTTGCCAGGTAGCTATAAATATATTCCAAATTATTTTAGCCTATTTCTTTGTGCACTGTGTTGCTGATAACATGGGCAATGTTTTTTTTTTAACCAGATGGCCATTTGTGACCATGGGCCCACCCCCCTTCAAACCAAATGTCACACGCCCCTCCACTGGTTTATACGAAGGAGACCGTATGTTTGTTCTATAATTTCTTATGTATATATTTTTTCATTCTTGATTTTAATTTGATGTTTATATAATACAAATTTATTATCACAAATACAAATACAGCAAATACCAGAAAAAGTTTATAATTATGTATAGTTATGCAATTTTATATTATAGAAAATACATTTATATATTTTTGTTATCTGTGCTGATGAAATGATAAGAATGAATTAATCTGACTTATTATGTATATTATATAGTATTATTAAATGGTTATAATTCTTATAACTGATTAATGAGAATATATATTATGAATACTGGGTGGTGCTTGGTTTTCCCCAAACATTTCTCGTATATAAAGTGATAAAACAGATCAAAAAGAAAGGTGATTGTTCCAACACATTTCAGGCAGGGATATCATTTAAATCTTTTTTTTTTTAAGGTGGTCCAACTGAAAAGGTCCATTAAACATCCAATTTAGAAGCATATATCGCTTTGAAAGCATGAGACATGGACTGTCCTCACGATTCGTCCTTTTGCATGCGAGGATATTACGCAGACTTTGGCTGAGGCAATTAACCCTGACCCAAGATTCTGACCGTACCCCATCCAAGTTTTGTTTGGGAGATTGGATTTTTTTTTTTTTTTAAGCCTGCAGGTGGTTCATGAATTGTATTCCAGTTTAATATCCTATATACAGATCAAAGTGCGGGTAAATGGTAATCAAATAAGTGGGATAAAAGAAACGCAGCGATGGCGGAAGGATTTCCCAACAAGATTCCAGCCTCCCTGGTAGCTGGCTGCAATTCGAAATGTATATTACTTTCATATTGGTAAACAGTTTTCCTAACACTTCCTGACAGATTGAAAGAATATTCCCCATATTGATAGAGGTCCAGGCTGCTTAGCCGCATGGCGCTACCCTGAAACTCTAAATCTATATAGAAGCCATAGAGAAAATATTGTTTTGCTCAAGCTCAGATAACCTGCGCTGTGAGTGGCACTCATGTTGTGTGGGTCAGAAAATGTTCATAACCCCTTTCCCCTTGCAAAGCTTAACCTGGTCTATTACGTCATAAGTCATAACAATCTCTGCACGTACATAAATATTTGATCATAAACGTTATAACTCTTTTGCATTAATAGAAAACTTGTTGCCATAATATGACATTCTGATAATGTTTTAGCACGGTATAATATTTATGTATTTTGGAGGGGAGTCGAAACTCTTCAAGAAGTTGCAGTAGTACACTAACTTATCTCGAATTTTCCATCGAATTATATTCCCATATGTTCACAATTGTCTGCATACAGAACTCATGACAACTCATTTCTCATCAGTTAGTTTCCATTAAACAGATTTTCGTCAATGCATTTACGTAAACATCAGGCTATATATACACAATTTTCAAGAGGCAGGAAAAATTGCCCAAATATTTGATATATTTTTCATGAATTGAATTTGGAACAGCAATTAATGCTGATAATATTTTCTTCTATTTCATTTAGTATTTCTTGTCATTTTATCCGATCGATTTTGTCCGAATATAAAGGTGTTTTCAAGGATCCCGGTATGTCAACCATATCGACAGTGTCAACATCAATTGCGCCAAGGTTTTTTTAAAGTAATTTTCTCTGGTGAGCTAAATGATGACAAAATTAGCATTGGTAAACAGTTTGAAAAAATGCTAACAAAAAATTGGATAAAAGTTACTCTTAAAGTAAAATTTTCCTCAAAATCTTATCTATATCATAAATATCAATATATTTTAGATCATAAAATTGTTAGTGAACTTTATTTTCTGTTAATTTTGCATGTCCGGCCTCGTTTAAAATATGCAGGTTGGACAAGTACCACAATTTTTGAAAAAGTGGTGGGCCAAATGAAGAGATTGGTGACAGTATGGACATTATATATATATATATATATATATATATATATATATATATATATATATATATATATATATATATATATATATATATATATATATATATATATATATATATATATATATATATATATATATATATATATATATATATATATATATATATATATATATATATATATATATATATATATATGTGTATATATATATATATATATATGTATATATATATATATATATATATATATATATATATATATATATATATATATATATATATATATATATATATATATAATTTTGATTGCAGAATATTGATTAATATTGTGTCAAGTCTAGGTGAATTCTTGCATTAATAGTGATTTTGATAGCAAAAAATTGCTCAATATTGTGTCTAATTAAAGGGCGTTTATTGGCGTGATTTTGGTAGCAGAAAATTGCTTAAAATCGTTTTAATTCCACACGAAAGTAAGCTAAAAGGAATATACATTTTGAAATGAACTAACGAATGTTCAAATGTAGAATCCCATGGACTCCAATATGTGTCTTTAGTTAGGAATCAAGGGATGATTTGTTGATTGATGTAAGAGAAAACATTTAAGAGAAAACATTTACAACGTTTGCATAAATAATACCAATTGCATTGAACAGTTGAAGTTGAGAATGAAAAGTATATAAATATATATTCTCAGGTTAAATTTTGTACCCCTGTGAGTATTCGGCGCCCTCACAGAAAGCTTCATTAATGGCAGTTTCCCCCTTCCCCTCACCTACCCAGGCCTCTTACCACCACGCCACTGGTGAAATTATCTAATAAACAAAACCGTATAATTTTAAGTATCAAATAAATAGTTAAGCATTTAAAGCTATTTTGATTCTTGGCAATAATATTAGAATAATAGTATAATATAATTATATCTTTAAATGATTTACATACAACTTTTGTATTCTTGTTATTTTTCATAAAATCTAATGTATTCACCGGCAATATTAAAAAAGAAGTAAAAAAATGCATATAACATCAATTTCGTTTTGTAAAACCAATGCACAATACCATGTACAATTTTAAACGCAGACCCTTCTCCTAAAGTCATGAATGTGCATGCCTGTAACACATTTTATTTAGACAGCCAATAAGCTGCGAGAAGCTAGAGATGTTCGAGAGGAGCTAGAGATGTTCGGAAGGAACTACAGGGGGCAAAAGTGCCCACTACTTTTCGAAACTTCCTTCCTACACGCCTGCCCACCACCAAACGTATACGCCACTGACATACGAGTCCAAAAGGGAGAAGCTCCAGACATGCCGGATACATGGATACGCTGAAGATTTCTTGTTTTTAATACTCCACAATGGCTAAAAATCAAGGTTAAAATTAAGGTTAAAATCGACTAAGAGACAGACTATGATAAGCATTTGGATTACCATTTCTAGTAAAGTAAAGAAAATAATTCCCCCTACAAATTGAGAACAAAATTATTGGACATATTCCTGTATTCGATTCAAAAACTGTGAAAAGGGTGACAAAAGTGTGGAAAGCAAAGTAAAATATTGTATGCAAATATATTGTGCTGGTTGTTTTCCGTCAATTTTTGTACCACAATTTAATGTAAATCTATCAAAATTTGCAATAATTTGTATTCGGGGTCAAAACACTCTTTCTACTCTTGAAAATGTTGAACGGTATACACAGGTATACGCAAAGATGCATCAGCAGAATCATGGACGGAATTTGCCCACCGAAAGGGTGTGTGTTGGAGGAGAGGGGAGGGGGAAGGGGTGGGGGTGGAATTACAAAATAACATTTTGCCTACAGAAAGTGCAGGGAAAATCATAAAATCACACCAAGATACAAAAAATCACCATACAAAAGATATAGAATATGGAAAAAAGTGAAAGAATGTGCTCACCATGCACCCCTAATCCTGCAATTTAAATGTGTGGGAGGTTTTTTTCCACATAAACAAGGGCGCCGGAACGGGTGGGGCAGGTGGGGGCATATTCCTCACCAATGATTTGGTCGATCATAGTCCTCCCCCCCCCCCCCCGTCTTCTTGCCCCACCAACCTGAACCCCCTTCCGGCGCCCCTGATTAACGTTGCTGTTGGGCAACCCGAGAATCAGCATCATGGCGAGTTGGGCAGACATTCTGATGTCCGGGAGAAGCCCTTTTTTAGTTGTCGTTAGAAACACTCGAACGAGGTTAATTTGCCCATGGAGGCAGCCATTACTAATCATGCAACTGCCCCGTCTATACTCTTTGTACAGTGTTGAGCATTTCCAATGTTCACTGGTCCGTTTTTGAGAACAAAAGAAATATAGGCGATGACCTGTCTTTGACTCGACCCGCCCCATGCTTTAGAATGTTTATAACACTAACATCGGTGGTGTATATTTTCGTTCGTGTTCGACAGTCAATTTGGATTAATAAATTGAAGTGATTATTTCCTGTGATTTTTTTACATTTTGGTTTTTGTATTTGATTCATGTGAGCTGCATAAGGGCTGAACCATATGGGTAACACATGGGGAAATCTGGGCAAACCTATATGGGCTGGCCCATGTCTGCATGTGGGAAACATGGAAAACACCTGGGTAATCCCATGTGGGCGGCATATGGACAACATATGGAAAACAACTTGGGCAATCCAATGTGGGCAGAATATGGGTCGGCCCATGTGGGTGTCATATGGAAAAAATCTGGGCATATGTGGGCAGCATATACATCTGACAATGCGGGTATCATATGGAAAATACCTGGGCAAACCCATGTGGGTAGAATATGGGTTGGCTCATATGGGTGTTATATGCGGTAAAAACTGGGTAAGTTCTTATGGGCAGAATATGGGTCAGCCCATATGGGAAAAACCTGGGCATGCTCATGTGGGCAGCATATGGGAACACCGCGATGGGAGTGAGAAAACTCTCCAAGTAGGTGGAGTTTTGGTGTTTGGTTTGTGAAAGAAACTATATCTTATTTTGATTTATCCACCAACAGTTTGCGTCCGTTTTCCATTCAATTTGGTTATTGGTGATCAGAAAAGAGATACAGCTCAAAAGATTTTGTGTTTTTATAAACAAATGAAGTGAATATGTTTTATTTTGAGACTACAATGAACCAATTCTGATGCATGGATAATACAAAATGAGTAGAATTTTCAAATTTGGTATGACTTTTATTAAGTTACTTCGCTAAATAACATATGTAGATATGCAATTGATAATTTATATACCTGTATGTGCATCTAGAGAGTTAATCATTTGGCTCGATCTATTGGGATTAGTTGTTCCATATATGGAACAAATGACCACAATTGATGGTTATACACCCCATTTGGATATCATGTGTTGCCCATATGGCTGTATGGGATGGCCCACAAATTGCACTCCCACCTGGGCCCCAAATGAATCCCATAGAAAGCCCATAAAGGATAACCCATATTCTACCCATAAACTGCTTGCCCACATGAAATCCATAATATTCCCATTTGGGCTGGCCCATATTATTGCACGCCCACATTTGGCCCCAGATGAATCCCACAGAATGCTCATAAGGGTTAACCAATATTCTACCCATAAATTACCTGCCCACTTGAAACCCATATTATGTGCACCTAGGCTCCCAGATGTAACCCACATGGGCATTTGGGCTGGCCCATATGGATCCCATATGATTCTTGGGTGCAGAATCCTAAGGAGCACACATGGGGTAACCCAGATGGGCCCCATATTTTGTCCCATCCCATATGCTACCCATATGGGCATGTCACATGATGCCCACCTGGGGCCCAGATGTTACCCTTATGGGGATCTGGGCTGGCCCATATAGCCCCAATGTGATTCTTGGATGCAGAATCTGAAGGGACCAAGAAGAGGTAACTCACGTGGGACCCATATTTCTTCCTTTTTGTAGCCCATATGGTCATGCTACCTGGGATGCCGATGTCTGATGCTGATGTCTGAGTCTGATGCTGATCTCTAGCCGTTTTGAGCATGATTGCCATCAATTTCTGAAAAATCCGACCGTCAGCAAATGGTAAAGCCACGTGATGCGGGGAGGTTCTGATTCCCAGAATTTTCATAAATATACGTTATTCAAGGTCCCTCGATCCCCACTTTTTAAACGTTGACATCTCAATTCACGAACTTCTTTTTTGGAGGCTGGCTACTCCACTGCATCCAAGTTTTCACACCTGCCCAATTAAGATAACCCGAGAATCATGTTGTCGGTGTTATCGAGTCATGTGGACATAATGGTTATTATCTAACCGAGTTGGACATGATTCAGATATTATCTTCTTTTTTTAAATTTCAAAGAGGGCGTACATCCGACATGTCACATCTCTGCCAGACCAGTGGCGTGGTGGCAGGGGGTGGTATGAGGTAGGGAAAAACTTTCCCGAGTGAAGCTATATATGTGAGGGCGCCGAATGCTCACAGGGGCGCAAAAATTGTGCTGAGAATATATTTGTATATACTTTTATTCCCAACTTCTGCAATTTGTATCATTTACAAAACAGACGTTGTAAATGTTCTCTCAAACAGTCAGTTTTATTCTTCCATCAAAAACATGAAAAGCATATTCCTGTATGTATATGCATTTTCCTTTTAACCAACTTTAGTGTGTAATCGACAAAATTTTAAGCTATTTTCATATACCAAAATAACCCCAAAAGACGCTAAGCTGCTTGGGTCTTCTTCCCTGGGCGCCTATCGGGACTTCGACCCTGCAGTTGACACACTATTATGCAATTTTCATTCAACTAACAAATTCGCGAGAAATGCAGGGCTTCTGAGGGCTTCGCCCATAAATTTAACACAAGTTTAAACAAATTTTCTGCAATAAAAATTACGAAAAACGTATAGGGTTTCGTCCCTGGCCCCTACTAGAAATTCGCCTTATAGATTTGACACATTTCAACGCAATTTTCTCTTATCAAAATCACAAAAAAAACAGGGCTTTCGAGGATTCATCTCCTGAGTCTCTTCCAGGGCTTTGCCCCTACTGCAGTATTGAAATTTGACACAAATTTAAGCAGTTATTTTGCTAACAAAATCACGAGAAGCGCAGGGCTTCCGGGAGCTTCACCCCTAGATTTGACACAATGATTTTAAGCCATTTTTTGCTATCAGAATCACGGGACACGTAGGGTTTCCAGGGGTTTCGCCCCGTGGGCTCTCGCTAGGGCTTCATTTACGAAGTAAATAGTTTTTGGACCGTGGTAAGAGACTCATACATTTTTGTTGGGACAAAAATGAAATTGCAGGTCATCCTTCTTATGAGAAAAGTGGAGGAGGTGGGGACATTCCCCTCTGCTCCGCGGCCCATGAATATAGGGTATGATAGTGAACCTGGGTGTGGGTCAGTCGAAGACGTCTGAGCTTACATATTCGCATACACTGTTTAGATGGGGAAATAACTGGAAGGGCTAGGGAACGATACCACTTGCATTCACAATTAATTGAATGACACCTCACAATCACATGCGAAAACTGAAAATGGCTTCCGCCCGTTGTGTTGAAGCTTCGAGCAATCTCGAAAGTTTACGATTTTTGAATGATGGTTTGTCAACCTTTTCTTCAGAGGAACAGGTGTGTTTTTCTCTAATGCAAAAAAATGAATTATCGTGTGAAATAAGTATAGTCGTGACTTTGTTGTGATTCATGATCTCTCCAAAATCATGAAGTTAACGTTATTAAGTCTAACAACGAAGTTAACGTTTGCGTTAATGCACTTGTCATTTGTGTAACTCACCAGTGGCACTAGGCTAACCACACTCACGGACAAGGGGAGTCATTGTACAATTTCCACAAAGGTTATTATGGCAATATCTTCCATTTCTCCCCTCAGGGAGCCTACACCTTGTACACTGACATTTATTCCGTTATAGGATAATGTATATCCTATAATGTATATCCTATAATGTATATCCTATCACGGAATAAATGTCAGTGACCAAGATGTAGGTTACTGGAGCAGTGGAGGGGAGAAATGGAGGATATTGCCATTATTATTATTATTATTAGGTTACTTATAAAGCGCAAGTAACAAACATATTCAAATGCACTGTAGGCTACATAAAATCTTTTAGTGTGACCAAAACGTGTACATTAATGCACCGCACTTAGGTGACTGACATTTCTTCTGAAATGACTTGCCCCAATTTACTCATTTCTGTACAAAGTTAAGGTCTGAAGTAAATTGACTCACCCCAGAGTCACTTTGTTAATAGTGGGTGTCCATATACCCAAATAGAACAGAGCTCCAAATCTACCAACTTAAGTTAGCCTAGCTCGAAATTTCCTCTAGCTTTGATGGTGCTGATACAAATGATATCTTTCAGTGTTATCAATGGGTTGTTGAGATGTGCTGTAGATTTGAATTGGCAGCATTCACAGCTCACCATCCATTGCTAGAGGTAATTTACCAAAATATTACATCACTTTTCAGTCTTTAAAAAAAAGATGCATTATTTTGATAACAAAGATTCATGACATAGGCAAGTACTTCCCGTAGTACCGTCGGACTGATGCCAGCCGTGTTAGTATGGCTACCTACCATTAATGATGATTGGCCGTCCTAGGGTACTACAAAATCCCATACCCTCCTGCACTGTTTTAAGCGAGGTGTTAAAAGTATAGGAAAATCTCAGTTTTAAGATCTTTAAGAAAATTGAAAGCACTTAACCTTTTTTTTCACCCACAATGATTAAAATCAATGTTTAAAGCCCATCCATGTCTTCAAAAACTGTTTTTTTAAGGTGATTTTAGTTCCTTTTATCAAGTATTTTGGATTACTTTTCTTTCTGAAAAATTGTCTGACGAGCTCTTCAAAGTACGGTCAAAGTTCAAAACATTGCCATCGGGGATTTAACATTTTAGTGGGGGTAATATGTTTTAGATTATTTGAAAAAAATTAAGATAATACTTTTAATATAATCTAAACATTTCTTGATGTTTTATTTATTTGTTTTCACACAGTTTTTTTTTACTAAAACTATTTAATAAAATTATATGAACACAAAAAATGTTGTCAGTGAAAAATCAACCTGCAGTTTAGTGGAACATTCTAAAACTTATTTGCGGACATTGAGGGGACCAAGAAAATGGCAACCAAAATATGAATCTCTGAGAACTTTATCCCGTCTTGGTGATAAATAGGTAAATATTCAGGAATTTGTTTCTGGAAAAGTGTATTATTTAGACTAATTGATATAAGAATATCCAAAAAGTAAGTTATTTTTTAATCATCAATTTAGTACAAGGTGTGAATAAAAAAGAAATAGGAATTGTACCTAATTTCTAACAACCCTCGTATGGCAATCCCAATGTCAACCCATACTGAGGGATGTGTAAAATACTGTAACTAGACATACAGTATGCCTACATACTTTCAACTCAATTTTACGTTAAAACGGGAATTTCGCCAAAAACCTAGGACAATCTGTAAGAAACTGTAATAACTTTCCTAGTTCCTGATTAGCTATGGTCACATTACGTTGTTGACATCTTTTGACAAGCTGCAATACAATCACTTAGGAAAACTTCTTTAATTGGTGTGTAAAGACTTTGTTTTTCCGAAATTACTTTTTTTACAAAATTAACACCTCTAGCCAGACATTCGTATGAATTTCATGCATATGTGAATAGAGTATTTCCAATGTGAGTAATTTGTTACAAAAAGTGGCTCTTAATTTTTACTCGATGTTGGGTAAGAGTTCCATATACTTAATCATTACAGAAAGTGTATAGGCTGAGATCATAATTTCCTCTGACTGTGTGGTAGGGCCTAATACCAAACAAATGCAAAATGTCAAAAAACGCAAAAATTGAATGGAAATGGATGCCCTGTCCACTGTCAGAGGAATATCGGACTAGATTTGGGTATGCCAAGACTAAAGTTTTTTTCTTGCGTGGGGAATGCAAAAATGATCTTTCAAAATGCGCACATTATTTAGAGGAACGTAAAGTTGAACAGTGAATATCGGGGAAATTTTCTTGCTTTCATGAAAAATTGTGTGTTGAAATTTTCAGAAGAATAACAATAAATTTACATAAATTTTACCTGTTAGGTTTCTGATAAACGAACTAGACATCAAGCCTCATCACCCATCTTGTTGTGACGTCTGAATTTGTTGTATCAACAAATGACACAGTTCCAGCAGAGATGGTGGCATTCTTTGAAAACTAATACTGCTCCTTCAATGCCGATTATCAGC
Source organism: Chiridota heheva (assembly GCA_020152595.1). Lineage (NCBI taxonomy): Eukaryota > Metazoa > Echinodermata > Holothuroidea > Apodida > Chiridotidae > Chiridota > Chiridota heheva. Next base: position 2,769,295 of record JAIGNY010003617.1, read on the forward strand.
CATTACGCAATTGGTGATTGGTGTTGTTGGAAGACTGATAACAGAAGTTATAACTGGATTGTATGTAAATTTGTAGCAGTTACGTTATGTACAGAGGTTACGCTATGTACAGAGGTTGTGTTACATACAGCGGTTGCGTTACGTACAGCGGTTGCGTTGCGTACAGCGGTTGCGTTACGTACAGCGGTTGCATTACGTATAGCGGTTGCGTTACGTACAGCGGTTGCGTTACGTACAGCGGTTGCGTTACGTACAGCGGTTGCGTTACGTACAGCGGTTGCGTTACGTACAGCGGTTGCGTTACGTACAGAGGTTGCGTTATAATTTTTTGTCTGGCGTATTTGGTTCTGACAAGCCCTTGATTTTCGGCGTATTTTGTCATTTGCCGTCGTATGTATAAGGCACTGTGTAATGTACAGGGCACTGCACGCTAGCGAAGCTTGCAAGTATTGTTAACACACACACACTTGTGTAGGCCTGCCTCGCTAAAGTGCTTGAAATACCAAAAACATTTGTCTATGGACATGTAATGAGCAAAAGTTTACACGATTTCCACGGTTTGGACGACCATTTGGAATAAATAAAAATTAATAAACTATATCCCGTTTGGCACATATCCCGCACTGTAAGTTATGACATGTAAGCCAAGGCCTAAACAAGATAGGTCACATTCGAAAGAAAGGCTTCACTGCAGAATCCAACACATAATTCAAAGTATCCACTACACAGATGCAGTCGAAGTCACTAATAAAAATCTTCATTTTGCATCATTTTTGTGCATTACGATTAGGATCAAAGGACAAGTTCCTACTCCATCACTATGACTACGCCTGCAGAGAAAGGATAAGTTCCTAGTACTAGGCCTATCATGAAATTAAGCATCTTATGAAAAGAAAACTAGGACTTCTGTCCCCTCAAAGCTAACTACGACTCCGCCTTCGAGATCATAGAAGGGGTTATATCTTCAGAAGTGCATTGGATTCTGCAGTTACTCGGAAAGAAATAGAAATTGATAATTATGTCACATTAAAAAAGCCTCAGGCCTAAAATACATGTACCATGTAATCAACCCCAATGTAAGCCCTAGTTTTTTATTTGGAAACGGTCTCTGTTTGAGAATGTAAGTTTTCTGTTATACAGCTAGGGTAGCCTAGTTATGGAACCATTCATCCAGCATTCCTTTATATGCTGACGTCCTGTAAATGGTGTCATTTACTCATTAGCTGGCCCACTGTACACCTCACTAGTAAGTCAAAAAGTTTGTGGGTATACAACTATTACCAAGGCTAGACCTCGCCCTACTTCAAATGTTCAGTAGAGTGATGTGACATCTTAAGATAGTATCAGCAATCTTAATCACAAATAAAAGTCAGAATTCATTACATTTTTGTTGTGATGTACAGAAAATTTATGTTCGGTTTTACACACAAAAGCATGAAATGGCACTCCTGAAGAAGTAATGCAGCCTGTTTCTTAGAGCAGTTTTGGAGAGAAAAAAATTCAGTGTAGACTAGGCCTGGGCTTTTATATGCCAATTTCACTACAGTGTAGGCAGATTGCCAATTACGTATTGGTATAGCCATGCCAATTATACTTGGTATTAGCTATAAAAGATATTTAGTTGGTAAAAAAATATTTAGTACATTATACTAGGCCGTGGCCGTCCTGATATGTCCAGCACTGAATGTTTTGTGACGTTAAACCTTGTTGGCATTTTACCTCAAAAAAGTTCCTAAAACAACTTATTTAAAACAGATATATATAGTCTGCAACCAGTGATTTACCTGATATAAAAAAGTTCCTAAAACAACTTATTTAAAACAGATATGGTACATTATATCCCAGTGGGTCTGCAACCAGTGAGTTCACAACTGGTTATTAAAGGCCGTGGCCGTCCTGATATGTCCAGCACTGAATGTTTTGTGACGTTAAACCTTGTTGGCATTTTACCTCAAAAAAGTTCCTAAAACAACTTATTTAAAACAGATATGGTACATTATATCCTGGGGGTCTGCAACCAGTGAGTTCACAACTGGTTATCAAAGTCCAGCACTGAATGTTTTGTGACGTTAAACCTTGTTGGCATTTTACCAAAAAAGTTCCTAAAACAACTTATTTAAAACAGATTGATATGGGGTCCAGCACTGGATGTTTTGTCCAGGACGTTTTGGGACGTTAAACCTTGCTGTGCTATGTCATGCTATACTATAATTGCACTGAAAGTTACAGCATCTGTATTACTCATGAAAGGGGAAGTGAATAAGGTGCCTATTTTCAATTAAATGTCATATCTGATTAAAACTAATGATAATTAAAGCATGGATACTGAAACTTGTTTTAGTGATACTAGTTTGACTCAACAGTAATAGTCAACAGTACAGTACATGTGAAATGTATTAGTGAAAATGTTGTAAAGCATGTGAGTTTAAAATCTTAATAAGTGAAGTGATGTTGAATTTTACTTCAATATTTTCTCCATATTAAATATATTTTGGTTGAATACTATCTGTATTGTGGTTTCTTAAACCTTTTTCTTCAATTGAAAACACTAAGGCAGTATCAGAATTAGTACAGATACAGTATAGACATACAGTACCGGGGCAGTGATATCAGTGTGTAATTTTAATTCCATCCAAAACTTGAAAAATCATCAGCCTAGGCAACAGTACAAATGTACTTATTTATGTTTTTATGTTTAGATTTTTCTTGAATGGATAACCATCAATCTGAAGATTAATACTTTTGACCCTGCAGTGATGTAATGTCCCTCCTTAATAATCAGCACTTGAATTAAAAACAGGTTCTATTTTCAAAATGTATTTCTATTGTCAAAATGGACTTGAATAAAGCCTTCACATTACCATTATACTAATTTTTTGTGACTTTGATAAACTCTGTACCAAAACAGCAAGCAAAAATTGTGTTAGATATTCTGGTACAGAGTTTATTAACCCTTACTCTCCCAGCGTCACGGTGACCGTTGAGTACCTTCCCAAAATCCTATAGAGCTGCAAATAAGTTCATTCAAACCAGATTAAATAGATCTTTCATAATATGGTTATTTTGTTGGGGGGTTAGATTGAAATTTTTTGAGTAAAATCGTTACAAAAAAGTGCATTTTTAAAAGACGAATGTCATACGTGAATATTTTTTCAATTTTTTTTTCTTCAGGTAAAGTATAAAGATAGTTTGAGTTGTTGGTTGCTACACGATTTTTACTTGTACTTGGTCAATGTTTGTGTTTTTTTGGAGAAAATATGCCAAAATTTGTGATTTTGGGCCATTTTGGACCTTTTTTGATCAAAAAATTATAAAAAACGGCCCAAATATTGTATTGGAATTTTTAAAATCTCTACGGGTAGAGGAGAAATAGATCGTTCAGACGAACTATTACAATAGCAGATGCACCCCCTCTACGTGCCTAAAAGGTCTCTGATGATGACGTCAATTTGCGGCTTTTTTTATATTTTTTTATTTCCCCGCACATTCGACATCACAAAATGGCGAGATATAAGTTACAACGTCGAACGTGCCTTCCTACTCCTATGTTTTCTTCAGAATAATGATGACTCAGAGGGGTCGGAAGGTACTTCTGATGAAGAAGATGTACCAGAACTCGACCAGATTGAGAAAGAGGAGAATATAGAGCCTGCTGAGATGGATAGTGATCTGTTCCAAATTACGGAGTTGGTAAGTGTTTTCTTCCAAAAATAGCGAAAGTACTACATTGTAAATGTGTAGTAATAAAATAAGGCTTATAGAATTATAATGATAAATTAGCGGGGATTTTTTGCTTGTTACGATAAACAAGTAAAAGGGACACTAAAATCACATATAAAAAAAAGGATTTAGGTCCTTTCTATAATAGCCCGGATGAAACAAATGAAAGCTGAACCCCAATAGTAATATTTCTAAATAGACTGAAATATATGTATTTCCCAATGGCAAAATTGTAAATTTAGGCCTACTGAAATATGTGTATTCCCAATTTCACAAAATCCAAGTTCCATCACAATTTTATGGGGGAAAGTGGAGTAGGGGTCCCATGTTAGGGCAAAATACACATGTTGGGGGTGCCCCAGGCCCATTTAGAGGAAAATGCTTGTATATAGGCCTAGTACTGGTACATTATTTTGATGCCCCATTTTTTGGGACCATGATCCTTTCCCCTCCCCCTGGCTATGCCACTGTTGTGGTGATGACTAGATCGATAAAACAAACATTTTGGACCCCTGTATGTACCCCCGGGCTTCCCGGCTGTAAAAGTCTGTCCTCACGGTTACCACAAAATTGTGGGGCAGGTTAAAAACCACAATAACATGTTATGCAATGACATGTTATGCGTATGCTTGAAGAGGACGAGCCGCCCGCTACTAGAAACCACAATAACATGTTATGCGATAACATGTTATGCGTATGCTTGAAGAGGATGAGCCGCCCGCTACTCCCCAACCCAAGAGGAAGAGGGACAGACCGTTGAAGATGAGCCCAGGCCCCTCTTCCAGGCCTTCCGCTGCAGTTTCGCCACCATCACCACTCAAAGAAAATCCGACTGCAGCGGAAAAAGCTGCCTTCAAAACCAGGGAGGAAGAGCGGAACGCTCGGCTGCAGGAGATACAACGGTCGAAGGTCATCCCTGCAGCCGATAAAGACTATCATCTGTGGGAAGTACTGGTGGAGAGTGACCGGGATCGACATGAGGTCTTCGGTAACTGGTTATGGGAAGACCAAACTAAAGTAAGTTGAATGAATATAGTTGCAATTTTTTTTTTTTTTTTTTTTTTCCAATTCTATTTGCAGCAACAAGGTATAGCAGAAGACTTTACAAATTTGGACCTTTTTGGCAAACATTTCTTATGAATTCCATGTGGAATGAACAGAAGTAAGTGTTCAATAGATAATCAGCATAGTCTATCAACATAAAAGTAGCTGTGAAGCTTGTAATGGCTGAAATTGGGTCAGAAATAAACAAAAAACACTTTCGTGCATAATAACTGAGGTAAATGACCTAATTTGCATATCATTTGCATAATTTCTTATTTTATTTTTTGCAATTGATGTAAACATCTTGTTTTTCTGCATTCTATTAGTTTTGGACAAGGGGAAAATGCATTTTTTGGAAAATTAGTGCCATACACTATTAGATAGATTATTCACAGAATCGGGGGAAAATTTTTAGGTCAAAATGTACCAAATTTTTCATATTTGCGTCATTTTTTTTCTTCTGATTCCTAAAAATCCATGAATAGTATCAGATGAAAAGTCTTTCCAAGGACGATTCAGAAATTCTGTCCATATTTTTTTGCTATTTAGCCACAAGGCACAAGCGTGTCATAAAGATAGAATGTTTGGAGACCTAATATGCTAATTCAATGACCTAATTTGCATATTTGAGTTCGGAAATATGCACATTTTTGGAAAGTTCAACATGTTAGCTTTCATAAAAGTCGAACTTGTTTTGGTACAAATGGAACAGAAAGTGCTGAAAAAATCCTCTTTCCAAAAATTTCAGAAATAGCTTATTCTATTTTTGGAACCTTGGGAGAGTAAGGGTTAAGTACCAAAAACGGAGTATAATGGTAATGTGAAAGCTTTATTCCAATCCATTTTGAAAATAGAAGCTGTTTAAATAATTTTCTATATATCAAACAAAACCTCTGTTTGGAGTATATTGTTTAAGGGCATCAATTTAAAGCTGCACTTTTCTTCCAGATTTTGGTAGGTAACTTAGTTGTACAATGTTAAATCCATATTTAACCTTCTAAGTACATGTTTATCTAAATGAGGTGATTTAATTGCAAGATTTGTGCTGTACATCCTGTACCAGTACTGTAGGTTGATATGTAGTAGTCAGAGTAAAATAAATTGCAGTGGAAAGTGCAGTTATATTTAACAGGAATAATTAATTTAGGATTGGCTTGCATGGGTTATATATAGGCCTACCCATCATAACTGTGTTATTGTGTATCGTCCATGAAGGGTTGTACTAATTGCAACCCTCATACTGTACATTAACTGCAATATTGTAGGCCGATGCTGTTTTTCTACAACACAGCAAAATTTAGCCAGTTGTTAAAAAGAAGTGTGATTAAACTCAATGTCTTGAGATTATTTAATCAATTTATCATTGTTTCTTAGTGGTAGAGTTATGAAAAACAAAAGACATATCTTATGCAACCAGAGAACATTAAACTCAATATTTTTAATGTAGAGAAAATGGAGCAATCCACATTTTAAAACTTTTTACTTGTTATGCTAAATTGTTTATTGCCATTCTCACAACTGCACAAGATATCCAGTAAACATATCCTCTGACTGTCACATTAAGATAAAATAATAAAAATTCTTTTGTGCTAAAAAAGTAGCCAGCTGAAAATAATTAATGAAGTCGTTGATGCCATTATAAACCCAGAATATGAACAGAACATAGAACTTTGCCTTAAAAATTATTCGTTCTATGAGTTTATATGTCCTGAATTTGCAAGGAAGTTTTGCTAATAATGCTTCTCGATAACCTTATTTTAATGAAATGATAGTTATTCTATTTTTATAGTACAGTGTTTGCAGTATTCATATCAGGCAGAATACTACTTCAAAGTATTAAAAACTGCATTCACAATTGTAAATAGTGAAACAAGGCCAAGGAAACACAGTATTTGAGGAAAGCACCCATATCTATCAGATACTAAGCATTTTCAATATAAATTCTACAATAATTTGTTACTTAGGGCATCTATTGTATTTATCACGGAACCAGGCAAAAGAACATTATAAGCCTATAGCTGTAGCACATTGAAGTGAATTGGAAAAAGGCTGAAAACCTTCTGTTTACGTGGTTCGCGTGTTCTAATTTTTTTAAAATTATCATAAGAAAAATATTCCCAGGGTGACACTTTCAAATGGTGAAGTCAAAGTCTTTTGCCGGAAATTCCCTGCCCCTCTGTAAAGTAAAGTTTGTTTGTTTACTCTACCTTCGTGTGGGGTCCCATGTTACTGAGCTTGCGCATATCGGAACTGTAGAATCGTTTATTCTTATTGAAACCAAAATTGGGGTAGGCCTACTTAAACCTTAAACTGGGGTAGGCCTACTTAAACCTTACACTGCGGTAGGCCTACTTAAACCTTAAACTGGGGTAGGCCTATGTAAACCTTAAACTGGGGTATGTCTACATAAAACTGGGGTAGGCCTATGTAAACCTTAAACTGGGATAGGTATACGTAAACCTTAAACTGGGGTAGGCCTACTTAAACCTTAAACTGGGATAGGCCTACTTAAACCTTAAACTGGGGTAGGTTTATGTAAACCTTAAACTGGGGTAGGCCTACATAAACCTGAAACTGGGGTAGGCCTTATACCTGAAATTGGGGTAGGCCTTTTTATACCTTAAACTGGGGTAGGCCTTTTTATACCTTATACTGGGGTAGGCCTTCTTATACCCTAAACTGGGGTAAGCCTACTGAAACCTTAAACTGGGGTAGGCCTACTTAAACCTTAAACTGGGATAGGCCTACTTAGACCTTAAACTAGGGTAGGCCTACTTAAACCTTAAACTGGGGTAGGCCTACTTAAACCTTAAACTGGGGTAGGCCTACTTAAACCTTAAACTGGGGTAGGCCTACTTAAACCTTAAACTGCGATGGACCTACTTAAACCTTAAACTTCGATGGACCTACTTAAACCTTAAACTGGAGTGGGCCTACTTCAACCTGAAGGAGCTCTCAATCTGAAAGGGAGGGTCTCTTTTTACTAAGTCATGGGAATTTTGAAATAACACCTGTAGGTCTAATTTATGATACTGGTGTTGTTGAAAAATGAGTAAGGCGTATACGTCACTATTCATTAGAAATGCATATGATTAATTTGAACATTCAAAACGTTTTTATTACCATCACATGTACTAATAGTGTATGCCATCACTTTTTTGGCTGCCAGCTGCTTTAACTTAGTGTTAGGTTAGATAGGAAAAACCTTTAATTTTTTTTATAGATATTTGCATATTTATGAAAATCATATGCTTCCCTTATCATGAAACCTATTAAAAATTTTAATATAAATTCCTATTACACTAGGCCCACCAGAATTTGCAAAGAATCTGTATAATAAATGTTTAAAAACTTTGTTCACATAGGCCAACAACTGAGAAGAGGAAATTTGAGGCACTTTTTGGACGGCTCCAAAAGCCATTTTTACTATAAAAAAACTCAAAGTTAGATCCAGTTATTTTATCGTTTTTAAATTATTAAATGTTACAGAAATAATTATTCTCAGCAGTACTAATCTTTTTGAAATTAATTAATCTTACATAAATAACCTTTTGTTAGATTAATTGATGTTCTAGAAATAATCTTTAAGTCCCTCACTCTAGATTTATATGATTTAGTATTATTATTTGTCAAGTTTGTGAGGTCATTCTGTTATCTTGGTTGTTTTGATATGATTATTCTTCACAGGAGAAGGTTGAAAAGTCAGTTTCCGAGAAGTTTGAAATTTTCCGAAAGAGTGTATCTAATGCAGAACAAAAGTGGTAACTACCATGTTAAACTTACAATTTTCACATACATAAATGTTATAATTAAGGTATTTTTATGCTTCTTTTTCAGAAAAACTACATTATTTACAAAGGTTTTGTGGGGGTAGGGAGATCTTTGAGTATTCTTTGTGTAAATTTGGAGCATTTTTAGGAAAGGAATTATGTATTAATAATGTAATGTAGATTACTAAGAATCATTTGTCATCATTAAAGGAGTTAGTAAAAGTGGCTTTTTCTTCATTTAATATGATGCAAATAATAACTATAGTTCCTCTAAAGAAATTTCACATCATATATGTAACATATATTTTCTAATTTATTAAAATGTTAGTTCTGTTAGTAAAAACTTACATATGTGTAGGAGCAGTCATTTTGTTCATACGCCCTCTTAAAATGATGTCATTCATCAGATTAGTACAGATAAGAATATTAATGTATCTATAAATCTATTTCAAATTTCTAACTTCTAAGAAATAATTTTTCCTTTGCATGGGTCTAAGTTTTATTATATGTATATGATATTTATTATTCAGAAAGAAAGAATGGATTGCTTATGTATGGCTTTATTGCATTTCTGTAGGCCTCCATTACAAAGAGCAGAACATCTTGCATATCTACACAAAGGCCTGAGAGATCTTCCAGAGGGTTATGAGTGTCTGGATGCCAGCCGTCCATGGCTCTGCTACTGGATCCTACATAGTCTTGAATTATTGGGAGAGAGGATATCACCCTCGCTAAGCTCAAGGTATGAAACTATACCTTACTAATGAAAAGAATATTCAGTACCTGGCGAAAGATTTATGGACACCCACTACATTTTTCTGTTCAATATTAATCTTCATAAAATGTAATTAGTGTAGTATGCAAATAAACCAATCTGTTATATCTGAAAATTATAAATTCAGATCTCAACTTTTCATTATATGCAAATTTTCTGATGCATGGAAGAGTAGACAGCTGATATCTCTTCAGGTAATTGCTTTAATTTCTTCCCAAACTTTAAAGCAGACTTACAATTTGGCTTTTTCTTCATTTCATATGATAGAAATAATCATTTTATTAGTCATCTTAAGAAATTTCACATAGTACAAAACTACCAGTATTTAGCATGTATTTTCTAATTTATTAAAACATTTATCTGTCACTATAAACTTAGTTTAAATGGAGTGACCATTTTGTTTATACACCCTCTCAAATATGGTGTCATACACCCAGTACAGGTTAGATAAGAGATTAATGTATTTCTTTATAATCTATTTCAAATTTTCTAACTTGAGAAATAAATTTTCATTTGTAGGGTCTCTGAAGTTTTATTTGTATATGATATTTATGATTCAAGCCCTTAAAAGATTCATGTCAAAGCATTTTGGAAAGTAAGAGATTTTAAAGGAAAACATGATATGTGTGCTAGCACATATGGCAAATTATGTCATCATTGCCATGATTTCAACACAAAATTAGACAAGCGACAGCGTCCATGTTACAACTTCAAGCTTGGATAATTTTATGATGGGGTTTTTGGTATGTCTCCTTTACGTTATTGGAATGATGAGAATATTTGTTTTTTTCAGTTAGATAATGATGGGAAGTCCTGTTAGGTTCAAATCCTCTATTAGCATCTGCTATTTCCTTTGAAAGAATTGTGGAATAGGAGTAAACAACAGTTGATCACAAATTTGCATCAGGCTTTGCATGGTATGCCTAGAAATTCCAAAAGCTGCGACTAATTTTTGGTACTTTTTTGCTTTCAATTGATTTGAAAACAGTTTGTAACTTATTTTGTCGCTCCTTTTACTGCCTGATTGTAAAAGAGGGAAATTGTAGCGTTTTTTCACTTTGATAATCAATTTAATTATTTTAAAACATTTTGATACTCAAAGCTTCTGTTTTGAAGTAAGAAGAGTTTTCATTTGTCAAAGATCACGCAACAATATGATTGGTCTCTTTCTTGTTAATTCTTCCATCTCTGCTCCTTTGTAACTCATGGGTTGCACTTCACTGGCAAGCAGCAAAATGCATTAATAGTATATTTTGTATTATGACACAACTCACAAAACAATACATTTTGACATCTTTATACTTGCGTTTATTAGGTGCTTATGATTATTATTACTATATTGGATATCATAACATAACTGTTTGTTGGTGTATCCAGTATTCCCATTTATATAAGTAACATCATGGAACTTCTCAATGTCTATATTAAAACTAGTAATGATTCATGGTATTGGAATCATTTTAACAATGAAATTCAAGTTTGAAATTTCAAGCTCCAGAAATCGCAATATGAAGTGAAACTTTTCCATTATTGTATTTTTTATGCAGAATCGCAACATTTATTGGCAAGTGCCAATGTGAAGATGGAGGATTTGCTGGTAAGCATTTACCATGTTCTTTGTTAATCAGAGAAGTGCTTTACATGCTAGGTCAAAGGTCAGGCATGTCTATCTTTATGGTAGAAGAAAAAAGGACCAACAAAACTTTGAAGCAACTTAGTAAATATTTTTTTCCATTCAGGAGAAACAGAATCTAATAATAAATTGATTGGCTTACTTTACAAATTTGTGCAACTTTCTTCAGGTAGTAAATCATAGATACTTTACTAGATAATGTTTCACTAGATACTTTACTGATATATCCAATGGTTGTGAGCCACAAATTGACAGAAAAAAAAGCAATGAAATACACAAAGACATTTGAGGATGTGATGTTACAACTAGTCTGATTTCAGTCATTGCTACACAAATGGGACAGCACTTCATTAAGAAAAACACATGAACTTTCCAAATATTTTCACATATCATTCAGCTTGTTATTTGCTCTGATATTTTTAGCAGTTTCACCATGTCCAGGATTTGAATTCAAAATGCAGGCCAAGTTGTAAAATTGTATCCTCTTGGGGTGATGTAAATCTTAGGAAGTGGTGGTGTACTTCAGTCACATGACACATTATAATAAAAACCTACAGGCTTTGATATTGAGATTGATCACTGCATTATCTTTAGTGTATTTAACTTATGTCTAGAATGAGCATTGAGGGCAATAATATGCAGTCCAAGTTCAAAACCAAGAGAAGTGTGTGTTACGGCACTAAAATTAGTTAACAAAGGGGCAGACAGAATTCATTCATTTGGTCAATCATGGTATATCACACTAAAGTGTCAATCACATTCAAAAACAAGGGTGAAAAAATTCCACCAACCTATGATTGTAGAGCTTTTCAGATTAGGCGTAGTTGACAGTTGAAGCATGTTTCAGTCAAATGTGTTATAGTTATATACTTTCATATACACAACACTAACCTAATCTCTACAACCATATTTAATTCTCCTTTTCCACCCCCTCTCTCTACTTTGTTCTTTGTTTCAACCATGCACTTCCTCTCACGATCACAGCTTTATTTTTGTTCTTGAATTTCTCTCATTCTCCCCCTGTTTCCTTCCTACCTCTAGAATGATCTGACCTCTCAGGCACAATTTGACCCTCGTTGTCGTGGTGCCGTTAAGCCCTCATCAAACAAACAAACTAACCTAACTGTGGGGATATAGTTACACATAAATTTGCAAATAACATCAACACAATATGAAGCAATGTAAAAGACTAGCTTGATGCTGTGTGAAGAAAGGAGTGTCGAACTTTAAACTTCAGTGTCGTACTTTGATTTTGATGTGGAAGATTTTGTAGATGTTGCACTCTGACCTTTCATTCTATTTTACAGGTGGCCCACTGCAGCAGGCTCATCTAGCACCAACATACGCTGCTGTGCTCACACTCTGTACCCTCGGGACTGAAGAAGCATACCAAGTTATAGACAGGTCACTTAAGTTAACATGTTTCTTTAATAAGCATATTGTGAAAATTCAAAAGAAATTATTAATTGATAAGAAAATTGAAAAAGCATATCAAATTTATCCCATGGAGCCACTAAGATATTCATCATTTTTTTTTTTGAAGTATGGTCAGCCCTGTTTATTATAAAGTTTTTTTTTTTTTTTTTAAGAAAAATTTTGTCGTCAATTTTGAAATTCCTGAAAGAGAGTGTGTGACTTCTTAATATCTTCCTAATAATTATGTAAGCTCTTCATTTATGTGAAAATTAATTTTGAATTATGCATAATGCAATGTAATTGGGTGTTGTAGAATTCTGTAAAGGAGGTCACCATTTTCCTAATTTTTGGTCAAAAGGTCAAACTGGAGGTGGGAATGGAAATTTGTTGTGCTGATTTTTTTTGATGGTATGTGTCAGGCATTGGCAATCAATTATATTTAAAGAAAAATATATATGATGCAGTGCTTATTTAAACATGAAAAGATGAACAATTGTGAACAATTTTCCATTAATTATTATGATACAGAAACTGGCCGAAACGAAATTATACAGTGCCCTACAAGATGTACATGCATGATATTTAAGCTTATCCTTGTTTAGTGTTCCATCGTTTTAAGTTTTTGCCCCTCAGCATGTTGGTGTTGATCATTAGTTTATTTCTCACACAGAGCCAAGTTGCAGTCATATTTGATGCGCATGAGAACTCCAGAAGGTTCCTTCCGAATGCATGTGGGTGGTGAAGTAGATGTAAGGTTAGTCATTATCTTATCATTTGTTAGTACTGTTGAAAGCTATAACTCTCCAAACTTTAGTGACAGCTTAAAAATGGTGATTTATTCTTGATGCAATATTTTAACAACTTTGGAATAACTTAGGAATGTGTGAGGTGTTTAATAAAGAAACAAAACAGAATTACTTGAGGGATAATTCTTTTGTGCAATATTAATGTAAGAAATTGTGTAATTCCTCTTTCGTATTATACTTTTGGTAACTTGTTTTAAAATGTTATTCTGTGGCATTTGACATAGGAGAAGGCTCTGCAATATGGGATGAAAACTAATTCAAACTTATTTCAAATACACTTGACTGTCATGGCCTGTCTTAAAACCATACCAAAAATTTACTGTTTGTTAGAAAAACAGTAATATCTGATCCAGTATGAAGGTCTATTCCAAAAGAGTAACATCTGATAAAACATCTTTGTAAACTGATGAAGATTTGATTCATCCAACTAGTCATAATTGAATCCACATAAACCGGTCTATACACACATACTCCTATGGAAGCAGCTTACCCTCTTTTTTTTTTTATTATTGGAAAATGGACGGATTTGATGTGATATGGTGCTATTCTAATCTTTTCATGAATAAGATCAGTTATCAATTTTAATGTATATTAATAATGATTTTTCATGATATGTGTTTAGTATTCAGTTGTCAAGTGAACAGAAAGGTAAAGGAAGATTTAGGAGTATTTTTAGTTCCAATTTGATAGCATCAGGAGCCTACGTGGTCATGAAGGAGTATGTATGTGCATGTGTGTATGTGTGTGTGATGCCATGCTTGTAAACACGATATCTCAAGAACGGTAAAGTGGATTCATATCATATCTGGTACACAGGTAGCCCATGGTTTGTAGATGTGCCGTATTGTTTTTGGTGATGATGTCATGCATATTAATGAGTGGGTGGGGTTTAAGATAAAAAAATCTTTAAATGCACATATTTCAACAACCGTATGTCTGTTTTGTTTCATATTTGATATAATGATATTGTTAGCTAGTGTTTATATGCACATGGTATAAAAACGTAGAATCTTGTTATTATGTGCAGTGGGCAAGGCTTAAAGTGTATGCCAAACAAAGCTTGTAAACATGATATCTCAAGAACGGTAAAGTGGATTCATATCATATCTGGTACACAGGTAGCCCATGGGTCATAGATTCGCCGTATTGTTTTGGTGATGATGTCTTGCATATTGATGAGTGGGCGGGGCTTTATGTAAAAATCTTGAAATGTTCATATTTGAACAACCACCGCATGTCTGTTTTGTTTCATATTTGGGGATTACCATGTTAGCTGGTGTGTACATGTTTATGTTGTAGAAACGTTGAATTTCATTAATATGCTTAGTGGCCAGGGCTTAATATGATTGTGCCTAAAAGAGCTCGTAAGAATAGTTATCTCAAGAACGGTTGAATCTCATTATGCGCAGTGGTCTGGGCTTAAATAACAGGTTGGATTTATTGATATGTGGTACACATGTAGCCCATGGTCCGCAGATGTTCCCTATTAATTTTGGTGGTGATGTCATGGATATTAATGAGTGGGCGGGGCTTAATGTAAAAGTCTTGAAATGTTCATATTTGAACAACCACCGCATGTCTGTTTTGTTTCATATTTGGGATGATTATGATGTTAGCTGGTGTGTACATGTTTATGTTGTAGAAACGTTGAATTTCATTAATATGCTTAGTGGCCAGGGCTTAATATGATTGTGCCTAAAAGAGCTCGTAAAAATAGTTATCTCAAGAACGGTTGAATCTCATTATGCGCAGTGGTCTGGGCTTAAATAACAGGTTGGATTTATTGATATGTGGTACACATGTAGCTCATGGTCCGCAGATGTTCCCTATTAATTTTGGTGGTGATGTCATGGATATTAATAAGTGGGCGGGGCTTAATGTAAAAATCTTGAAATGTTCATATTTGAACAACCACCGCATGTCTGTTTTGTTTCATATTTGGGATGATTATGATGTTAGCTGGTGTGTACATGTTCGTGATGTAGAAACGTTGAATTTCATTAGTATGCATTGTGGGGGGATTGTGGGCGGGGCTTAACATGATTGTGCTTAAAAGAGCTTGTAAAAACAGCTATCTCAAGAATGATAAACTGGTTTCATGTCATTGTTTTTTGGTGGTGATATCATGCATATTATTAAGTGGGCGGGGCTTACAGTGAAAAAGTGATGATTGAGCAACTGTTTTGTGTCATATTGGGCATAATAATGTTGTTGGTTGTGCACATGCTTATGTTATCAGCAGATGTCATTAGTAGCCATGGTGGGCATGGCTTAACGTGAAAGTGCTAAATGTAAAAACCATACTGTACTTTATGAACAACATATCAGATTTATGCTATATCAGGTACACAGATGAGTCATGGTCTGTACATATCTGTTCTAATGTTGTGGTAGTGATGTTGTGAATATTAATGAGTAGGCGGGGCTTACTGACAAATTCTTGAAGTAGAATAAATTTGCAACCATTTTTGCATCATACTTACTATGATAATGTTGTTATTTATTTGTTTATTTATCAAGAAAAGTTTAATAATAGAGCTGATGACTGAATGGAATTTATAATTAATTGTCTTGGGAATGAATATGAAAAAACAATAAGTCTTCACTTAAATAAAGTGGAAGAATAATAGACTTATGATAAACTCAAAATTATTCTGCAATGAATTTTCATTCTGATTTGGTAGATAGATCAGCTGTATCTGGGTTTTTTTAATCAGGAGGGGGGGGAGCTGTGCTGCAATGGAGTAAGTGAAGGTTATAGTGAAGTTGGATTGATTAGTTGGTAAGAGTATATTTGATAGATGAGTGGGTGGCAAAAGGTGGGTTGGGGTAGTAGGTGAAGCAGGGGGCATATTGGGGAATGGAGGTGGAAGGTGAATGGAGGATGGTAGGTGAATGGGGCATGCTATTGCATCCGAACCAAAAAATCAAACTCGGTTCCTGCTTTGAAATGCACATGTATATAGTTTAGCAATAAGTTCTATCTTGATCCAATTTTGTAATAATAATGCTTTTTAATATTTTTGCTTAAACATGCATGCTTCTTAAAACTATTGAAATGCGTTTTATGTTTTATATTTCATTTATCATTAATACGCATTCTTAGGGAATGGGAGGAAAGAATGTCGGGAGGAAGCTGGCATAATGATTGGTAAATCTTGGAAGTGAGATGGAGGTGGGATGGTATGGGGGACAGGATGGGAGGAAATATGGGACAGGGTGAGAAGGCATGTGGGACAGGGTGGCATGTGGGACAGGGTGGCATGTGGGACGGTGGCATGTGGGACAGGTTGGCATGGTGCCAAGGAATGTAGGGCAGGCTGAGATGGCATGTGGGACGAGGTGGAATGGCATGGGGCAGGTGGGATGACATATGGCACAGGGTGGCATGGCATGTGGGACAGGATGGCATGTAAAGAAAGTCATCTGGATTTCAGGTGGGATAGCATGGAATGGCCTGTGGAACAGGG
The DNA here is from genome assembly GCA_020152595.1 of Chiridota heheva. Classification (NCBI taxonomy): domain Eukaryota; kingdom Metazoa; phylum Echinodermata; class Holothuroidea; order Apodida; family Chiridotidae; genus Chiridota; species Chiridota heheva. The sequence goes on from JAIGNY010003617.1 coordinate 2,785,929, forward strand.
TGAGATGGCACTTGGTGCAAGGAGGAATGAAACGTGGTACAGGGTGGGAGGCACATGGTACAGGGAGCCGTGACAAGCTGGAAAGCATGTTATTAGCAGCGAGGGGATTTGTATCGCTTGCGATGTCTTGTTTTAGATTTCACCAGCCTTTAAAGTAATAGTTCAGTAGTCGAGCATGTTCATCTTATGATATGAATTAAGAGTCACATTTTGGACTGATTTATACAATTTTGATATCCTTCTTTTTGACAATTGTTGTAGGGGTGCTTATTGTGCAGCTGTAGCAGCCAGGTTGGCAAATGTAGCAACCCTGGAGATGTTTGAAGGAACAGCTGAATGGATAGCAAGGTATGTACAACTAATTTATTTCCAATTTTGTAAGTAAAGGTTCTGTCGCGTAACGTTGATGTTTCAGTATTCAAGTTTTTATTTTGCAGCTGCCAGACATATGAAGGTGGTTTTGCAGGACAGCATGGGATGGAAGCTCATGGAGGGTACACCTTTTGTGGTTTAGCAGCACTTGTTCTGTTGGGTCATGAGAGACTCTGTGATATGCAGGCACTACTAGTGAGTTTGCATCTTTCTTTTTGTTTTTAGTAGAGTAGATAGTGTTTTTTGGTTATTTGTCTTCTTTGATGACAACCATTATTAGATATTGATCCATCTGTGTTTTGTATATCAAGGAGGGGCTTACAGAACTAAGACCACATCCAGTACACCTTACTTTGAGACATCAGCCCCCAAGGATTTACATCGCTGCATATTTAATTCATGATAAGGCCTTATTGTGTACACAGGAAACACTTTAAACGAAAGTCTCAACCAGGCAGGGATTTTTTTTTTCCCTCCATATTTATTTTTAAAACTTAAAAATGTTTGAAACAAAATAATGCTTCATTTCCTGTCAAAAAATGCGATTAATGATAAATGAAATATAAAACATAAGAACGCATTTAGGTAGTTGTAATAAGCATCCATGATTAAGCAAAAATATGAAAAAGCATTATTATTAGAAAATTGGATCAAGATAGAACTTATTGCTAAACTATACACCAGCTTTTCAAAGCAGGAACCGAGTTAGCTTTTTTGGTTCCGATGCGATAGCATCAGAAACGTATGAGGTCATGATGGTGTGTGTATGTCTGTGTGTGTGTGTGTGTGTGTATGTATGAACCTGTTTAGACCCACCAACTGATGACATTCGTATGTTTACACATTTTTAAAGTGATGGCACACACACTTCCTTCCGATGATGTCCTAGGTTGTTTTTAGTTCTAAAAATGGCTGTTTTCAAAACTATTATGACTAAAACACTACTCTAGTTCAGTATTTTTGCATTTCTGTACATGTCGCCTGTTAAATAGGATAAGTTAAAAATACATGTGTAACCTAATTTACTAATGCCGCCATCCCATGTGTATGTTGTATATTGAATGGTCATCATTTATATAGGATTACGCCCACGTCATCAGTTGTAGGGTCTACACATGTCTCCACCCTCTTTGATAGGACTAAAACCCTATCCCCTCCCTTTAGCTTACACATTTAAACAGACCTCCTCCATCTCGGCATCAACCCTGCCACTCTTGGCACCTTCTTCTGGCCCACTTTTCCTCCTTGGGCCACCCTCCTCCCTTCTATCCTTCTATCCACCTGGGCCTCTCCACTCATCACAAAACCCAAACCCACCCTAACCTCTTCATCAATCTCCACAACCAAATCAAAGACCAACTTTTAAACTACACCTCCATCTATACTGATGGCTCCAAGAAAGGCAGCGAGACAGCTGCTGCTGCCGTCATCCAATACATCACTCTCAGTAGCAGACTTTCGGAATACTCGTCCATCTTTTTAGCTGAGGCAAAGGCCATCCTCCTCACCTTCAACTTTATTAAGTACTCTCCGCTCAGCCACTTTGCCATCTTCTCCGACTCCAAGGCTGTTCTTACTTCTTTACTCAATCTTAAATGGGATAACTTTACATCCCACCTCCTCCTCCGGAAACTCCTTTCGCCCACCCTCTGCAGGAAAAGTATTATTTTCTTCTGGATACCCAGCCGTGTTGGCATCCCTGGCAATGACAGGGCGGATGCAGCCGCTAAGCTTGCCCTCAACCTCCCTCTACCCCATTTCCCAAAACCTTTTCTGACATCAAACCACTTATCGCTTCTCTTGTTTGTGACTGCTGGCAAACCTCATGGGACTCCCAAACTGATAACAAACTCTATGTCATTCAGCCCACCATTTCCATTCCAATCAAACCCACCATCAACAACCTCTCTTGTGTCGACAACGTTCATATTACCCATCTTAGAATAGATCACACCCACCTCACTCACTCCCACCTCCTTATTGGCTCCACAACCCCTCTGCAACAATTGCCATTGCACCCTCACAGCTAATCACGTTCTCCTTGCTTGCTCCTGTACAATCTTCCCAGAGTTTCCCTCGCTCAGAAAAACCCTCCGGATAAAATTATCTCCTTCCTTCATCTTGCTTCCCTCTACAACCATATTTAGTCCTCCTCTTCCACTCCCCTCTCTCTACTTTTGTTTTTTTTACCCATGCACCTCCTCTCTCGATCCCAGCTTTTTGACTTTTAGTTCTTGTATTTCTCTCATTCTCCCCCTGTTTTCTTGCCTTCCTACCTCTAGAATGATCTAACCTCTCAGGCACAATTTGACCCTTGTTGTCATGGTGCTCTTAAGTCTTCATCAAACAAACAAACACATGTATGGGTGATTGGTCACTAGTTATATAGGATTATGGATATGTCACCAGTTGTAGGGTCTAAACGTTTATGGGTATATGTATGTATGTGACGGCCAGCTCGTGAATGTGATATCTCAAGAACAACACATTGGATTCGTGTCATATGTCGTACACAGATAGCCCATGGTCCGTGGATGTGCCTATTGTTTTTGATGGTGATGTCATGCATATTAATGAGAAAGCAGGGCTTAATGTTAAAATCTTGAAATGGTCATATTTTAACAACCATATGTGTGTTTTGTTTCATATTTGGTATAATTATGATGTTAGCTAATGTGTACATGTTCATGATGTAAAAACGTTGAATTTCATTAATATGAATAGTGGGAAGGAAGGGCTTAATTATGATTTGCTGAAAAAACTTGTAAACATGGTATCTCAAGAATGGTAAACTAGATTCATGTCATATTTGGTACACAGATAGCCCATGGTCCGTAGATATGCCCTATTGTTTTTGATAGTGATGTCATGCATATTGATGACATCTCAGCATATTTTATAATGATATCAATGAAAACAATGATCATGTCTTTTTTATGGACCCAGGGTGTGTTGGAGTATGTGAATGGAAGATGGTTGGTTAATGGAGGATGATAGATGGATGGGGAAGGGTATGTGGGGTGGGTAGGATAATGGGTTGGATTTTATAGAGTGTTTGATAGAGTAGGAGGTGGGGTGCTGAGGAAATGGGGCACGATGAGTGGAAGATGGAAGAAAATAGTGAACTAGAGATTTATGGAAGAATTGGTGGATGTTACATAGAACAAATAAAAAGTTAATGGGATGTGAGGCCGGAGGGATGTTTGTAATATGTGAGCAAGGTCATGTTATCGGTGGCAAGGGGAATTGCATCATTCTAGAGATTGATTGCAGTATTTTTGACAACTTTCTTTCAGAATACTTTACATGGCTGACCACAGATATCGACCAAACTCTATTTCACTAATCCACTGTTTTTTTAGCCACATAATCTTTAAAAAATATTTACCATAAAATGCAAAACTCTTCTGAGCCTGTAATTTGACAAGTATCCAGCTTTGAGTACTTTCTTTACCATGTTCATTGCCCTCTGTCATAAGAAATTTGTGAATGGCAGTCTTTGTGTAATTTTTACAATGTACTATTGATTTTAAAGTTGCCAGGATTGAATCATATAAGTTCTCACAACTGAAACAAAATCGTGTGCTGGGAAGACTGTTTTTGTAGTTTTCTGCGGATTGTTTAAGAACATTTTAACCCTTACTCTACTACGCGACGATTGTATTGCCGTTTTCAAACCACCTTTTTCTATGAATAAAATCAGGACTTTACCACAGTCCTATAGGAGTAATCTTTGTATAATTTTAGAGTACTCAGATAATTCTTTCACAAAATGAAACTTTTTTAGGGGGTTATATTACAGAATTTTGAGAAAAAGTACATCGAAAAAGAGTAAAACTCAAAAATTGTTTGAAAATTACAAAAAATGTTTTTTTTTTCTTCTGTCAAATCTTACAATAACTCCAAGATCACATTTTGCTTCAAAATCAAACACGCAAGTTCCAATACATAATAGTATTGGTTTCTGGTCTAATTTTTGTAATTCCTACATGTAATCTTTTGTTCTGGAGAAATTTCTTCAAAATTTCATGAATTTCTGCCATTTTTGGCCCGTTTTTTTTTCTCAAAAAATTGAGTACTTAAACCGTACATCGCACATGCTTCGTTGAATCGCCATTCGAAAGCGATTGAAATTTCCTTTTATTTGACATATAAATAAAGGCATACCCCCTTCTATAGAGAACCTGTCCTATAAGAAATATATTACACCTCTCCAATTTGAACGACTACATGTACGTGGTGCAGAGGAAATGTGCGCGGCTAGCACGCGAGAGCTCCGGGTTGAAGTCCCACCGTGACAACTGCGTAATTATTTTTCTGCTGCAGCTTTCAGGGGTTGTTTGACTTTGATCATTTTTAATGTGTTTATATCTTTCCTTTTTTTCTAAAAATTATAGATTAGTATGATTGGGAAAGAAAATTTCATAAAGAATCTAACTATGTAACACAAATCTCTGTTTTTAATACTGACAAGAAGTTATACTTCAGCAAAGATTGACCATTTGTTGACCAAATTAAGCCGAAAATTGCTTAATTTGCATATTTTTGTCCAATATTTTCTAAATTGGTTTTAACTACTCAAAAGATAAATATCTTAGCCTCTATTCCAACCAAACTTGTAACGAAAGAAAATGAAAGGAAAGTTGTCAAAAATGCATATGAAAAAAAAGTTACGAAAATTGGGGTCGCTTTTTTCAAAGCCCTGGTAGAGTAAGGGTTAATGAAGATTTATACTTTACTATTTTATTTCTCTCAGCGCTGGTTGACCCAGAGACAGATGCGATATGAGGGGGGTTTCCAGGGAAGAACCAACAAACTTGTAGATGGGTGCTATTCATTCTGGCAAGCAGGGGCATTTCCAATCATTCACAACATCTTGAATCAGCAGAAGGACTTAGCTTTATCAAGCAACTCCTGGCTTTTCGATCAAGGTCAGTTGGTTATCACAATGTGTGGTATAGTCTTTGATTTTTCTAAATGACTTTTACCATCTAGAAAGTAAAACTTAATGAGTACCTGCATTGTAGGTCAGTATCCAGGTCTTTAAAGGGATATGGAAAGTCATATCATTTATTCTTTTTATTTCATATTTTGTTCAAATCAAATAAATCTTGAGTAGTTTTTCTCACTGTTGTTTGTCCTCCATTATATGTATCCTACAATGTGCAAGTCAATGAATGATATTGGCTTGTAGCTATGCATTAATATTGGCTCTTTCTTTGTTTCAGATGCTCTGCAAGAGTATGTACTAATCTGTTGCCAACATTTACATGGGGGACTTTTGGACAAGCCAGGAAAGTAAGTGTGTATCTTACACATAATTTATGTAAGGGATGAACAGTGTCTGTCCTGCTGCACCAGGAATGATATATGTAGCAGTTCTGTTCCAATATTTTTGATATCAAATTATGAGTGAGTGAATTGATTTTGTTTATTTTTTTTTGGTGTTATTTCTGAAAGGCTTTACATAATGGGGCCAAGTATTATCAAAATACTCAGATGCACAGGTACAGTAGTGATTCTTTATCAGTTGATGTTGTTTAGTACTTTGGTGTTGACATTTATATTCAGTGTCTCCATTCATTAACTAATACAAAATCATCTTGGTGCCAATATGTAAATATTGCATGGACAGAAGTAGGCAAAAATCTTTAGATGGTATCAGGGTTTGCACTAGCTTTGGGGTTTTGGGAGGTAAATTCCCTCTTTCAAAATGTTTAGGTAGGGATTTCAAAATTTTGGTAGGAAACTTTGAAAATTTTGGTATGGAATTTCTCTCATGGGTTTTCTCCTTAAAGGCATGTTAGAAATTTCTTAAGTCGTTAATTTAAAAATAACAACTGAATGTCTCGTTTGTTTATTTGTAACAAGATGTGGATTCATAAAAATTCACCAAAATTAGTCTCTTTATAAATTTCTTTTCATCACTAATATATTGATTGTACACAGTGCTGGATATCGTAGTTACAGAAAACGACTGAGTTGGAGACTAGTTACAAATTTCACCACCTACTAGTAAATGGAAGCCTCGCTCACGTCTCAGTGTATACATTTAAGTACCAGTGTCCATGAACACAGTAATCATGGACATCAATGAACACAATGATCATGGACATCAATGAACACTGATCATGGACATCAATGAACACAATGATCATGGACATCAATGATCATGGACATCCTTGAACACAATGAACATGGACATCAATGAGCACAATGATCATGGACATCCTTGAACACAATGAAAATGGACGTCAATGCGCACAATGATCATGGACATCAATGAACACAATGATCATGGACATCAATGAACACAATGATCAGCGACATCAATGAACACAATGATCATGGACATCAATGAGCACAATGATCATGGACATCCTTGAACACAATGAACATGGACGTCAATGCGCACAATGATCATGGACATCAATGCGCACAATGATCATGGACATCAATGAACACAATGATCATGGACATCAATGAACACAATGATCATAGACATCAATGAACACAATGATCATAGACATCAATGAACACAATGATTATGGACATCAATGAGCACAATGATCATGGACATCAATGAACACAATGATCATAGACATCAATGAACACAATGATCATGGACATCAATGAACACAATGATCATGGACATCCTTGAACACAATGAACATGGACGTCAATGCGCACAATGATCATGGACATCAATGAACACAATGATCATAGACATCAATGAACACAATGATCATAGACATCAATGAACACAATGATCATGGACATCAATGAACACAATGATCATAGACATCAATGAACACAATGATTATGGACATCAATGAGCACAATGATCATGGACATCAATGAACACTGATCATGGACATCAATGAGCACAATGATCATGGACATCAATAAGCACAATGATCATGGACATCAATGAACACAATGATCATGGACATCAATGAACACAATGATCATAGACATCAATGAACACAATGATCATAGACATCAATGAACACAATGATCATGGACATCAATGAACACAATGATCATAGACATCAATGAAGACAATGATCATAGACATCAATGAACACAATGATCATAGACATCAATGAACACAATGATCATGGACATCAATGAGCACAATGATCATAGACATCAATGAACACAATGATCATAGACATCAATGAACACAATGATCATGGACATCAATGAACACAATGATCATAGACATCAATGAACACAATGATCATAGACATCAATGAACACAATGATTATGGACATCAATGAACACAATGATCATGGACATCAATAAACACAATGATCATAGACATCAATGAACACAATGATCATGAACATCAATGAACACAATGAACATGGACATCAATGAGCACAATGATCATGGACATCAATGAACACAATGATCATAGACATCAATGAACACAATGATCATAGACATCAATGAACACAATGATTATGGACATCAATGAACACAATGATCATGGACATCAATGAACACAATGATCATAGACATCAATGAACACAATGATCATGAACATCAATGAACACAATGATCATGGACATCAATGAACACAATGATCATGGACATCAATGAGCAAAACAACATTGAACACAATAATCGAACATAGACATCAATGAACACAATGATCATAGACATCAATGAACACAATGATTATGGACATCAATGAACACAATGATCATGGACATCAATGAACACAATGATCATAGACATCAATGAACACAATGATCATGAACATCAATGAACACAATGATCATGGACATCAATGAACACAATGATCATGGACATCAATGAGCAAAACAACATTGAACACAATAATCGAACATAGACATCAATGAACACAATGATCATAGACATCAATGAACACAATGATTATGGACATCAATGAACACAATGATCATGGACATCAATGAACACAATGATCATAGACATCAATGAACACAATGATCATGAACATCAATGAACACAATGATCATGGACATTAATGAACACAATGATCATGGACATCAATGAGCAAAACAACATTGAACACAATAATCGAACATAGACATCAATAAGCACAATGATCATGGACATCAATGAACACAATGATTATGGACATCAATGAACACAATGATCATAGACATCAATGAACACAACATCATTGAACACAATAATCGAACATAGACATCAATAAGCACAATGATCATGGACATCAATGAACACAATGATCATGGACATCAATGAACACAATGATCATAGACATCAATGAACACAACATCATTGAACACAATAATCGAACATAGACATCAATGAGCACAATGATCATGAACATCAATGAGCACAACATCAATGAACACAATGATCATAGACATCAATGAACACAATGATCATAGACATCAATGAACACAATGATCATAGACATCAATGAACACAATGATCATGGACATCAATGAGCACAATGATCATGAACATCAATGAGCACAACATTGAACACAATGATCGATTATGGACATCAATGAACACATTGATCAATCATGGGTATCAATGAGCACAATGATCATGGACATCAATGAAGACAATGATCATGGACATCAATGAACACAATGATCATGGACATCAATGAACACAATGATCATAGACATCAATGAACACAACATCATTGAACACAATAATGAACATGGACATCAATGAACACAATGATCATGGACATCAATGAGCACAATGATCATGGACATCCTTGAACACAATGATCATGGACATCCTTGAACAAAATGATCATGGATGTCAATGAACACAATGATCATAGACATCAATGAACACAATGATTATGGACATTGATGAACACAATGATCATGGACATCAATGATCATGGACATCAGTGAACACAATGATCATGGACATCCTTGAACACAATGATCATGGACATCAATGATCATGGACATCAGTGAACACAATGATCATGGACATCCTTGAACACAATGATCATGGACATCAATGATCATGGACATCAGTGAACACAATGATCATGGACATCCTTGAACACAATGATCATGGACATCAATGATTATGGACATCAATGAACACAATGATCATGGACATCCTTGAACACAATGATCATGGACAGCAATAAAAACAATGATCCTGGACATCTTGCCATAAAATTTTCATTTCAGCATAAGTTATTGAAAATATCTTACCATAAAATATTACAAAACATTTTAGCATGAAATATTACAAAAGATCTCGTTGACTAGAATACAGCAGAGATACTTGTACACAGGATATTAGTGCAGTTTGCAATTGATATAGTTTAAGTTTGCAGGTTTTGAATAGTGAAAATAATATTTAAAAAAAAGTTTCATTTGATAAGTTGGTCAATAAGCAGGGGAGTGGCCCCAGAAAAAATCTTGTCATAGGTTGTTTCACCTTTATGGATGTCGAGTTGCTTTCTTTTCATGGGTAAGCTCCCTTTGCATGTATTTAGTGTGGTGATCAAGGGGTCAATAATAATGTGCCTAATTCATTAGAAAGAGCATCATATTTTGAGTAGTTGGCAGTTTTTACTTATTTCATTAGTTTAATAAAAGTTCAAAACATGGAGTTAATGCAGTTACTTCCTGTCTGTGGACTCCCAAAATTGTTCTGATTGGAATGAACTTAAAACAAATTGTTCTCCAGCATTTCATGGCATTTCGTCATGCTCTTTTTCATACTTTAGCACATTAAAAATTCATGTATTTCAAATTAAAAACATTTTTAGTTACTAATCATCTTACTACTATTTTCTTACAAGTACATGCATATATTTATTTTCCAGAGTATATTATTCAATCATGCACATATTCATTTTCCAGATTAATGTTATTCAATCATGCAGAAATCTATTTTCCAGAGTAATTTTATTCAAATCACATTTTCACATGATTGCATTTAATTTCTCTGTTTTTTGACAGACCAAGAGATTACTACCACACATGCTACTGTCTAAGTGGAATTTCCGTCGCTCAGCATTTCATGCTTGAACAACACCAGTCCTTCAGAGTGCTTGGGGATGCAAATAATGAACTTGTAAGTGTCTGAAAGGATAAGTTCAGGGGTCAAGCCAGTCCAGTCCATCTTTTATGAAAGATGATTTTAAAAGAAACAAAATGGTAAAGACGGCATTAAAAAAATCTTATTTTGTTAAAGAGATTTTTAAGTTTAAAGTTTGGTTTCATTTGTGTAAAAACGACTGAAATCAGACTACTGGGCGACATCCTCAGATTCCTCAAAGTCTTTATGCATTCTATCATATTTTGTCCTTCGATTTTGTGGCTTATAAACCATTGGATATGTTAGGAAAGTAGCAAAACAGAATCTTGTAAGGGTAACTTTACAACCTGAAGGAAGTTCGAGGAAAAAGAATTCAAAAAGTAGAAACATTAAATAAATCTTCTTTAAAATACATTAACAATTGTTAAGAAAGTGGGGATGAGTGCGCCAACCTTCCTTACTTCACTGGTCATTTTTACACAGATAAGACTGAACTTTAAACTTGAATATCTCCTTAGATGATAAGATATTGGAGTAGTTTCTTCACTGGCATTTCGTTTCTTTTAAATCCTCTTTCATATAAGATTAACTTGCTTGACTACTGAATCGATCCTAATGGTGTCAGTGGTCACTCTGTTTTAGCAACTATTACTTCAAGACATAATTCACTAGAATTTTAGCACATGGCTGCTTAAAAATGCATGCATGTGTAATGGCAAGGGGGAAAAACACAAGTAGGTGGCATTTCTATGTCAGTCGAGTCATCACATTGGAAGAAAATTCAGGTACCCATGCATGTGGAAATTAATTTGGTGCACGAGAAGATTCGTAGCACTTTAAAAAAAAAAAAACATCAATTACTCATGGCAAGAAATGGAATTAGATGGAACAACCAGCAGTCTATGTCTAGCGGGAGGGAGAAGGGGGAGATCAATTCATGAATTACCTTAGTTTCAATGATTTGAAAAGGGATTTATCAACAAAGGGCATTTCTTAGCCCAATGAAATGGGAGGGCACTTTTTCCCCAGTTGCCACCGCATGGTGAAGGGAGGGGGCAGTTGCCCTTACAGTGCAGGTGTCCATGTTGCTGCTTCCTGAAGTTTTACTTGTAAAATATTTTTCTCATTACCTAAGAGGCTTGAAATCAATTGTTTATTTGTTATCACTCATATCAAGATTTGATCTAAATGCAGTTAGATTCGTTGTAGGTTTGGAATGAGACCTGACTGCATGTAGAGATGATTCTTGGAATATTGTGTTTGAAATAAATTAATGACAGATGAACTGATGACAGATAGTTATGGACACATTACTTTAAATTATTATTATTTTTTTCTTCTTCTCATTTTGTAGCAACCTGCCCATCCTCTCTACAACATCGGCGTGAAGTGCGCTCATGATGCCAGCTTATATTTCAACAGCCTTCCAGTTCCACAGCTCCAAAAAAGGTGATGTTCAAACTGAGGTGTTAGAATGATGCACTCCTCCTTCCGTGGACAATTTTTAAGATTTAAGAATTTCATCTTGTAAAACGATTGTGACATTTCGTTACTTGTAAGGAAGTGATACCGCCTTTTGTTCTGTGGCAAGTGATTTGTATTTATACAAAACTGAATTAATGCAGTATTTGTTGATTTTTATGTAATCAAGGCAACAGTGTCCCTTCCTTTTCTTTGTCAAAAATTGTTCCAATATGTACATTTAAATCGCATCGTATTCTACAAAAATTGCTGCCAGGAATTTCATTGCGTGCTTTTACTGTCAGTCGTGTGGTTGTGTGTGTCTGTTGTAATGTATTGTGTGATTGCAATGGTCTCGTTGAAAATGTTAAGTTAGTTAAATCTTTACTTTGGCCATAATGACCCATCAGGCTGGTGTTTATCCAGGAGAACAGGTGTCAGCTCAATTGGCAGAGCGCATAATTGAGATGCTGGGGGTCCCAGTTTTGATCAGGTCTGAACTCAATTTTTTCACAGTTGCGGAAACATTTCGCCTGCAGCTCCTACTCCTCATTCAGCTGTTGAGAGAAGTGGCAATGGTTGAAAGGCGCACACCGCCCTTCAAAGGGGACGTTAAGCTGTCGGTCCTGATGGCAGGACAGTCTGGTTCACTGAATACTACTCGAGAAGAGTAGTGTGAAAACAGTGTTCATTCACCTTCCGACCTGGCTTAGTCAAGTACAAGTTCATGTGCGCCGATTCGTTGGCAGCCGAAGAACTAATTGACTGCCATGGATTTGTAAAGTGCATTGAGACTCGGTAGGTTTCTTTTGCGTAAACGGCTCCCCTGGACATAATGCTGGCCCATTGCAGGTTATCTTTCCAACGGCGCTGGTACTCATCAATAGCTGAGTTGACTGAAACAAATTTCTCACTGTGAAGTGCACAATGCAGGGGTTGTTGAGAATGTTAGGCACTGTTTTATTGATATCAAAATACACAGAGGCTTTATGGTAATGTACTTTTGAGTAATTGAGCACTCCCATCTTTTATTTGAAATTTTTCCCAATTGGAAATTTCACTGTGAAAAACTTATAAATTATTTAAGTTTTGTACTACAAGATATCTCAGTAGCACATATTACATCATGAGAAAATAAATTATTTCTTTTCAGATAAGAATTTATAGAAAGATATTTGCTTCACATCTGTATGCTTTTAATTATTGATTTTAAAAGATACTTTGTACCGATCAAGTTTTTGCTAAGTTCTGCAAATATTTATCTAGTGTGATGTAAAAGTGACTGAAATAAAATTGTTTGAATTGATGATTCTTTTCCTTTACATGAATTTGCTATCTGTGTGTATGCCTATAAGAACAAGAACCAATTGGTTAACCAGGGACTACAAATGTTTGCAAGTTCCTCTGTATTAAAGTGAACAAAAACTTTACTTAACACGTAATGGGTGTGATTTGCACAATAAAAATGGGGAGGGAAGGGGTGGGGGAGTCACAAAATAAAATTTGCATACTGAATGAAAGTGGAGGGGGGAGGGAGACATTCTCATAAAAATACAAAAATTTACCATAACAGAAAGGTGCGAGGGACCTCGCGTCAGGAGGGAGGGACCTCGCGTCAGGAGGGAGGGACCTCGCTTCAGAAGGGAGGGACCTCGCGTCAGGAGGGAGACCCCTCGCGTCAGGAGGGCGGGACCTCGCGTCAGGAGGGAGGGACCTCGCGTCAGGAGGGAGGGACCTCGCGTCAGGAGGGAGGGACCTCGCGTCAGGAGGGACCTTGCGTCAGGGGGAGGGACCTCCCGTCAGGAGGTAGGGACCTCGCGTCAGGGGGGAGGGACCTCCGTCAGGAGGTAGGGACCTCGCGTCAGGGGAGGGACCTCGCGTCAGGGGAGGGACCTCGCGTCAGGGGCAGGGACCTCGCATCAGGGGCAGGGACCTCGCGTCAGGAAGAGGAACCGCGTCAGGGGGGAGGGACCTTGCGTCAGAAAGAGGGACCTCGCGTCAGGGGGGAGGGACCTCGCTTCAGGGGGAGGGACCTCGCGTCAGGGGGAGGGACCTCACGTCAGGGAGGCGGGACCTCGCATCAGGGGGAGGGACCCCGCGTCAGGGGAGAGGGACCTCACGTCAGGGGGAGGGACCTCGCGTCAGGGACCTATCGTCAGGGGTGAGGGACCTCACCTTAGGAGGAAGGGACCTCACATGTCAGGAGGGAGGGATGTCAGTCAGGAGGAAGGGATGTCAGTTAGGAGGAAGAGGCATCGTGTCAGGAGGGAGGGACAGACTGAAATGTTGGAGAAGTGGAGAAGGCTCTGTAGGAAGAACAAATAAATCCCTTCAACACCCACCCAAGTCCATTTTTGTAACTGTCCCATCCATCCCCATCCTCTTGAAACAAGGGTATTTAATGCAACTGTTATAAGGCTCCCACCCACATAATAAAACTCGACTTATGACAAATGGGTCCCTCTGGAATTATTGCAGTACATATTCAAAGGTGATCAGATACAGCTAAAGAAAGCCACAAAACAATTATCAAGAATACAGCTTTTGCCATTGGCATGTATTTCAAACTATATATTTACATGACTGTATTCCAATTCCTGTATAAATATTTTTTGAACAGTTTTATCAATCGCACAGTATATTACATAAATGATTCCCAAATGAAGAAGACTGGATACTTCAGTGTGTCTTCAGACAATCACACACTTAAACCACAATAGGTCTATGCATCCATGCAAAATATAGACTATAGACCTAGGTACAAACCTAATATCATATTTCACTAATAATTATTAAAATCTAAAAATAAGAGAGCTGCAATGAGCACCAAACTAACTAAACACTTCTGGTGGTATTCACCACAACATCTTTCCGAAGTGTTTCGTTCCTTACACCTCATAATACCACCCCTGCCATGTCTTAATCCTCCTGAGATTTACAGTTCATAATTACATGGTCTATGGACACCAAGAATGACGATACATTTTTAATTCTGGGTTTCAAAAACTCTTTTGACTTAAAGGACAGAATTGTGGAATTTTCACAGATTTCCTTGATAATTTTGTGTTTTCATTTCAGTCATTCAATCTAGTCAAAATATCTGTTTTGGCTAGATTTAATTCGAGGTTATAAGATATAACAGCACCATGCTGTTCTGTACATCCAGTCAGGCTTGCTATACCATCATAGATTGTAAAACACCTGAAAGAACTACTTCATTAAGAAGTCAAGCAAGTCCATCTTATATGAAAGAGGACTTCAAAAAAAACAAATTGGTAAAGGAACTACATTAATATCTTATCTATAGAGAAACTCCAGTTCAAAAGTCTCATTTGGAGTGAAATGTCTACTGTATCCTGATCCTTCCAATGGTTTTTAGATACAGAATACATAAAAGACTCAGGAATGTGAGGATAAAGCATCACAATTTCAACCATTTCTACACAAATACTGTTTCTTTGGGTTCCTCTTTCACAAAAAATATGACTTGTTTAACCACTTGAATAACCCTTAAAACTGGGCATTTTGACTTCAGTTTAATGAATCAATCAAATAAGTCCAGCAAGGCTGGTCATATTTCATACACTTGTTAAAGGCCTTAAATGGCCAACTAGTAAATAAACTGGTTAAATATTATGCAAATTTAAATTAAGCAATAATCTGTGTGTCCATAGACTTTAAAAAAAAACTGCTTTCGTAAATGCTCCCAATCACCCCCTCCCCAATCACCAAACAATGCCTTCCTGTCATGTTTCAATCCATACATCTAAATATTAAATCCGTCTGAAATACATTCGAATATAACATCAATACCAGCAGAACATTTTGAATGCATCTTTTAAAGCTTTGAATGATTCTCAACTGGCAAGAAACTGGAGACACTGGCAATGACACTCCATCCCTTTCCCAACAAGTAGCAACAACTTGCATGAAAATGAACCAACGGATTTCTTGATCTTCTTATTATGTAGGTACATTTGTGATGAAAGAACAAGCAAAATTATCTTTTTTGTTAATTATATAAATATATAAACCTATTATTATTAATTATATATATAATTACCTATTACATTAATTCTATTACTTTAATCCTCAGCCAAAATTCTTTGAAAGAGATATTAAAGCAGCTGGCAGCCAAACAGTGAGGGCATGTTTTTCTTCAGTCTCAAGAATATTCCAACGCACTTCTTGTGCACATGATGCTGCTGAAAACCTTTGAAAGGAATGTTCATTTTTATTATTTCAAATGAATACTTAAGTAATTTTTCAATGTCTTACTTGAAAATTCCCGTGACTTGGCAAAAAAGATGCCCTCAACTTTTTTACTACCCAGAGCTTCTTTATAAGAAATTTTTCAACGACACAAGTATACAAAATTAGACCCGTGTTATTTCAAAATTCCTGTGACTCGACTGGAAAGAGGTAATGTAACCAAAGTTCAACGACTCACACAAAATTTTGAGCCATCTTCTCATTATCAACCACTTTTAATATAATTATCATTCATTACCACTTTTGCAGATACAGTAGTTTAAAACTCATTAAGACAAAGCAAAATAAATAGGTGCGTCCATCTTCCAAAAGCTGCGAAATGATTCCATTTTAACCAACTTTGATGACGTTTGTTGTTAGTTACAGTTCTTAGCAATTTGTCTAATGTTGCCTCTAACCATCCATACGCATCAATATCGCTATCATATCAAGTATGCTATGTTGTTCTGGGGGAGTAGTGAATAGAATAATTTCAGAAAGAATTTACAAATGTCATTGATAAACGTATATTTATCAAGAAGAAAATACATAATCTTGTTGAGCAATAATACGAATGAAAGAGGAAACGAAATGTAAACAAAATTAGTTTGAACATCTTTGGTAGCTCGAAAGGAATACTGCTCTGGTCAAACATGCAGTTTTACATGATAGAGAACAACTGAAGAAACCAATTGGTGAAGAAACTGGTACAACTAATTGGTTGATTATACCTTATTCCTACAAGGAGAGTCCTTCAAGGAGTTTCACAAATGGCCAGTAACAGGCTGTATATGACATCATGTTCCCTCAAGTTTTGGTGTAATCTATTTTCATTTAAAAAAATTAAAAAATATCAGGTACTGTACATGATCTGATGATATTCATATTATACCCTACCTCAATTAAAAAAATGTTTCAAATCATTTAGTAAAATCATATAATTAATTTACATACGTACATAAAATAGTCACGAAAGTGCTTATATGACATCACACTACTGAATTAGACTTACTACACCAGTCACTTTTAAAGGAATGTTCCCATGTTTTTCGTAACCTTTCATAAGAAAGAGAAAATTTTCAGTAACAATTCGGTACAAAAATCATGTTAATATGTTATTCCTTACCAGGAGATATTCAAATTTTAAGGGTCACAAAAAATGCCAATAAACGAATAGGAAAAGGCTCAGTGTGACATCACAGCAACACATTCTCCCACAAAGTTGATGTATTTCATTAAAATCTTTCATCCTGTTTTTATTAGTAAAACCTGCTAAAAAAATAAATTGATGAAAGTTAGGTATTTATGTACATTGCCAAATATACTCTACTTCAATAACTTTTGGAAAATTGTTTCTAATCATACAGAAACAACCAATTAACATTCAAAGAATACATAAACATTTGCAATGGAATTGGCTCTATGACTTCAAACACGAATTCATCATACTGTACAAAAACTTTAAAATGCAATTGGAAAATCTTTAAAAATCTGTATAGTATCTCCTGAACGGTATACGATATCAACACGATTTTTGTACCAAATTGGCTCTAAAAGTATGCTCTTTCAAACAACCATGGCAATAATTCTTTAAACACACTTGTTGATATCCTCTTAATGGGACATGATCAAGGAGTGCCCTCTATCATACGAACGCACATGTTTGACCGCAGAAATATGAATTATAAGAACATTCTCCCCCCTCCAACCCCCTCTCCCCCAACAAGATAAGATTATGCTTAGCGGATTAGTTCAGGAGGTAAACTTCTTCAAAAGATTTTAATAGTTTGGACTCGTTAAAAAGGTCCCGACTTCTTCAATAGGGAAAAAGGGACAACATTTTAATGTAATTCTCAGTGGGATAAAACATTGCATACAGAAAATCACAAAGAAAGAAAATAAAAACCTCTTGCATCACTTAGTGCCCTTCATACTCACAAATCTATTCAACAACATACAGCAGGCACTTCCATGATAATACACAACTAAACATTAGACATACATCATACTCACAGCTCATTTCTCCAGCAATTTAAAATGTGTAAAAACCCATGTAGCAAAAAAGAAAAAAACAAACCTACATGAATTACATTTCAAGTGTCAATCATGAATGAATTACGTTTTAGGTGTCAACAGTCAGTCATGAATGAATTACGTTTTAAGTGTCAATCATGAATGAATTACGTTTTTAGTGTCAACAGTCAATCATGAATGAATTACGTTTTAAGTGTCAACAGTCAATCATGAACGAATTACATTTTAAGTGTCAATCATGAATGAATTACGCTTTAAGTGTCAATCATGAATTTCCTGATGTTCCTTCTTTGAATAAATTACTTTCAGTTAAAGACCCTTCGAGTGTTAAAATTGGATTGGAAACCTCCAATGGATCTCCCGTTACAGATTTCAGCTTTTTTGTCTGAGGTTCAAGGTCATTGCCATCTGAATCTTCTGAGTCGGATCCCGACCCACCGTCAAAGGCTGACACCGTGGAGCCTTTGATGTTTGTAAGGATGCCATTGACTGTTAGTTCACTACCTGAGTCTGCTGCTTTTTCCAAAAGACGAACTGAAATGGAGAGTAAAAAAATGTCATTTAAACATCTTTGTTGTGAAGCTTACCAAAGAAATTGTTTTGTTTTCATAATGAACTGGAAACAGGTCGAGCACCATTAGTACTACCACACTTCATTAAAAATGACCCCATGATCTTAGGAACTGGGTAAAGGTTAAATCTTCGCAAAAAGATCATTAAACAATACAGTACAGTATCTTATCAGGTGAAGCTGTGAATTTTATAGCTGCAGCAACAAAGTTGTGTAATTTATTTGGCTATAATTGTTTAGTTCTAATTCATCAAAAGTCATGGTCATCCATGGACCATTTTAACTCTCATTACTCACTCAAGCAAGGTCTTTGGATAAAAATCTACCATCTCTAAATTTCATGGATTAATCAACAATGTTTTCCAAGACATTTCTTAGTTTAAACCAAGACCGTCAAAGTATATGGACAGGTAGCAACCACTTTGCATAAGTTGATACAAATGCCTTTCCTAAACACTCACCACAAACACTTCTTACAAAATCGATCCCAAAATGTGAAAAATCCCGCTTATTTTAGGTCTCCAAATGTATGCTCATTACATATTGGGTTTTTTCATGACGTAAGGATCGGACAGTACAACACTAACATTATGTGGAAATTTACAGTAACATACAGTAATAATTACAGCCTAACGTAACAAGTGGAGTTCGCAAATCATAAAGAAATAATGGATCGGAACTTGAGTTGATATTTCCTCTTTATCCACAAGAAAATAATCAGCATATCGCTAATTAAGCCATATTCTTATGTCTGATTCAATGAAACTGATGTTTTGGAGTAGCCTAGGTGAATGTGACACTAATACAGTGAAAGTTATGCATTGTAGGCCTAGCTGTGTCCTTATTCTTATGTCACACGCATTTTTTTAATAGTGGAGTCAAGCTTTTTCTTGGGGCTTCTTCTTTCACTTTTTCGCAATAGCTCAGAAACAAGTGGAAATTTTTGATAAATGTATGTTAATGAAATGTTTAGAATATTAAAGGGAACATATTTATGGCAAAATCTCTACCTGTCCATATACCTCAAAAGGCCAAATATCGTCTTAACGTGCAGTTAAAATTACAATACAAGCCAACGTTTTTTAATGGTCGAAATAGTAACACAATTACTGACAAACCAATCAATTTAACCACGTGAAAGTGACGTATCTAGTATGTACTGTATCAGACTAATTGGTAACTGGTCAAGCGATTTTCTTGAGACAAGATTCCCTCTTTAAAACTACAATTGTAAGATGTCTTAATTTGACCCTGTGACTATCAGGACTGTTCAAGGTCAACCTCCCATAAAATTTTCATGTATGAAGCATTAAAAGTTTCATAAAATATTAAGCTAAAACTGTATTGTGCACAAATGAATGGACGGATGTACATTCAACAAAACGACAGACATGATGACAATATCCTCTCCGACTTACCGCCGAGAGTTAAAAACCTTTTTAGCAATTCAACATGTTTGATGTACTTTATTGAGAACCATTCAAGACCTTTAAAATCAAATTTTTATTTCCACACCCACTTTCAAACATTTAATTAAATCAATTTCTATTACATTCTATTACACTGATATTATGAATTATTCTAGATGAAAGCACACTGCAATGTGTGATGCAACCCGAAAATGGTGGGTATCAGCTCTTTTCAGGTGGTATTGGGTCATCATACTTACTTTGCTGATCCAGAATATGGTTTTGTCTTTTCAGGTCATCTATGTCCAACTGATGTGAATTATTTTTCTTCCTCATAAGTTCAATGTACTCTGTGGCCTTATTTAAAATCTGAGCTCTTGAAGCCTATAAAAATAGAAAGTGAAGATAATAAAACATTCCTGCCAAAGTTGAGGAGTTTAAGATATCAGTTATTCATTTCACTTTCCTATTTATATGTTGTGGTGCAGTATTTCTTCTCTTTGAAATTTTACAGGACTGGACTACAGGAATCTGTTATCTAAATAACAGAATCCTGGTCTGCATATTCACCTCTGTGATTCAACTATTAAACAATACATGAGAATAAAGGCTATCTCACTTTCTTTTTATCTAATACTATTATCGTGTTTTCAAGTTTTTTCTTTACAAAATCATGTTAAACCTGCCCACTACGCATATTAATGAAAGTCAACATTTTTGTACAATGAACATGTCGTACACACTAGCTAAAATCATTATTCTAACAAATATGAAACAAAACAGACATGTGATTGTTAAAATAAGAGCATCCCAAGAATTTTATATTAAGATTAAGCCCTGCCCACTCATTAATATGCATGATATTACCTCCAATAACAAAAGAGCACATCTACGACCATGGGCTGTATGTGTACCACATATGACATGAATCCACTGTACCGTTCTTGAGCTATCGTGTTTACAAGCTGGCTGTCACATACATACACGCACACGCCATCATGACCGCATAGGTTCCTGATGCTATCGCATCGGAACCAAAAACATTAGGGCACATCTACAGACCACAGATATATGGTTGCTCATGTACCATATTTGAAGAATTTTATGTTAAGCCCCGCCTACTCATTAATATACATGGTATCACCACCAAAACCAATAAGGCACATCCACAGATCATGGGCTATCTGTATACCACATATGACATAAATCTAGTGTATCATTCTTCAAATACTGTGTTTACAAACACTTCAGCAAAATCATATTAAGCCCCGCCCACCATGCGTATTAATGAAATGCAACGTTTTAACACCATTTAACATCATGATTATACTAAATATGAAACAAAACAGACATGCAGTTGTTAAAATATGAACAATTCAAAACTTTTACATTAAGCCCTTCCAACTCATTAATATGCATGACATTATCAAAAATTATAGGGCACATCTACGGATCATGGGCTCTCTGTGTATCACATGATATTAATCCAGTGTATCGTTCTTGAAATACTGTGTTTACAAACACTTTTCAGCAAAATTATATTAAGGCCTGCCCACTATGCATATTAATGAAATGCAACGTTTTTACGTCATGAGCATGTACACACCAGCTAACATAATTATGCCACATGAAACAAAACAGGTTAAAATATGAACATTTCCAAGCTTTTTACATTCAGCCTAGCCTACTCATTGATATGCATGACATCACCATCAAAAACAATAGGCACATCGACGGACCATGGGCTATCTGTGTACCATATATGACATGAATCCAGTGTATCGTTGCTGAGATATCGTGTTTACGAGCTGGCCGCCACATACAGGTGTACACCCATACACCCCCACATACAGATGTACACACATACACCCACCCATACACATGCCATTATGACAGCATAGGTTCCTGATGCTATCGCATCGGAACCAAAAAAGGGGAGAGTGGGTGAGGATTAGATCAGGTGGAATAAGTTGCTATTGCGGAGAAAGGTATGATGTTGGAGGAGGGATATTTCTTGAAAAGGTCAAGGAGAGAGGTGAAGTTGAAGTATAAAGGACAGGTTAAGTGGATATGCTTGATCGAAAGTTCAGTATTGCAAGTGAGGCAGAAAGGTTTGGGAGAGCCAGGTAGGAGTGGGTGAGAAAGTAGTGACAAAGACGTATGCAGGTTATGACAACGTCCTCTCTGTGATTATGACTATGTAAGGAAGGGGAAGGGGGGGGGCTTGATTACACATAGTGTGGAGTTTGTTATAGTCTCAATATTCCAGAAGTCTTGCCGAGTTTTTTTTAGGTACCTGGAAATGTTGAGAGTGGAATAGGAATCGAGGAAATATGGTTGGACAGGGAGTTGTTGGCTGCTCTGTCAGCCCTTTCGTTCCCAGTGGCTGGGATCAAGAAGAAGACAATTTTCTTCCCAGAGGAAGAGAGAAGAGTAATTTTTTTTAAACATTTGTAAGATAAATGGATTAGACCACAGCATGTTAAGGATGCCTGTGAGAACTGATTTGGAATCAGAGAAAATGACGAAGCGGGAGCGGAACAAACGTTCTGTGAAGAGGAAAGAATTTATACTACAAAACATATTACAACTAACAGATTCATCAGTCGTAACAGGATTTATTCTTATTTTCCATAGTTTTTTATTAGATTTTAAAGAATTTTATCTACTGTTGCATCCATGAACCAACAGTTATCTCCTGTTTTTAGTATAAACATTTAAAAAAAATAATTTGTTGTTTTTATGGTGCCAGTTTAATGTATAATGAAGAGAGTTAAAAAAAATACAACACCTTCATTACAGTAGATAAATGCATCTTTTGCAATATACTGATTAATGACTGCTGCTGATACAAAAACATCCTACTGTACAAATATGCTATCATAAAATATGCTACTTCCCAGTCTCGCGTTAATGAGGTGGTATGACATCATTCTCTTCAGAATTTTGCGAAACTGGTCAGTTTTTTATCACGTGAGGTGTCACCTGACAATGTTGTAGCAGTAAAGATAGTGAGTTAGGTGGGAGTTGGTTGATTTTTCTTTCCAATGATACCGAATTTCCATATTTTCGGATTTCAAATTTTGCATAATTGTCATTTGTATTTGTGTACTTCAATATTGGCCTAATGTTTGGACAAAGTCATGCCAAACCCCTGACCGGATTTTTTCCATATTTATGCTACATTTATCGATAATTCCTTAGACGTTGCAATAAGCTTTCTGCCAGTACCAAATTTGTATGGGCCCGGTGGCGATTAGTGACAATTTTGAAGTTGAAAATGGTCATCATCATAGAGATTAGCATTAAATTTTATGTGGATTTTTATTGCGATCAAGAGTAATAAGTTAGTGTAGTAGCTACATGTATATATATGATAAGATTTATTATTTTGCATCCCTTTAATTTATTACTGAGCTGACCTAGTCTAGGTCCTTAAATAGAAAAGGAATTTTTCTATCACATATGTAAAGATCGTGTTGGTCCAAGACTGGAAATGTGGTTTGTGACCACGTTTTTTGCCATCCATTTTTTCCAAATATGGAATCGTTATAAATCCCTCCAATTTTCATTATTTTTTGCTCGAATAATTTCTTTAAATGTTATTGGATAGTATTTTCAACCCTTTATCTGTCTAAATTTCATGTAATGTTATTGTTTTTTGTCGTAACAAAGCTGTAATCACCTTCGAAACACAGCATGTTTCAGCTCCTTATATATTCATAAATCCGAGTGGGCGGAATACGCACAGAAGAGAATAAGCTAATTTTCCAAGGCTAGGAACTGACTGGCAGAACAAAGGCTTGAACAGCTGTGAAAAATAAAGCCATCAAAAATGTACTTTCAAAAGAGCAACACAAATGATATTTTTCAACCTGTAGCATAGTGCATGAATGCATTCCTCACTTTTAATCAATCAATCTGAAAACCTTAAATGACAATTTTGTTTTTGTTTTTATTAAAAGATTAGTTGAGGTTGAGTTAACCGAACAAAATGAGCATAAAAAAAAGTACTTTTGTTTTTTACCTATGCACAAAATACTCCTCTAAGTCACTGACATACTTATTCAATTCTCTTATTTCCTTATGGGCAACTAGAATTAAGACATTATCAAAGGGAATATTCATGACAAAACTTTTCTCTTCAAAACCAGCAATATTTTTCACAACTGACATTGCACAGTCTCACCAAGCGTAAAGTGTCCTGAATTTGTTTGTTTGTTAGATTAGTAGGGTTCTCTTGTCATCTGAAAGCTTAATCAGCAGGCCTACTATGTTATTAAGTTCAGGTTAAATGGATGCTCCTTTAACTTGTAGCAGCTCATTAGAAAATATTGAAAAGGAAAACCAGCTGCTTAAAGCTAGTGGAAGGAAAGTCAAGAGCGTATTTTTCTTGAGTCTCAAGAATATTCTAACACATTTTTCATACACGTCATGGTACTGAAAACCTTTGATACAATTGTTCAAATCAATTATATTTATTTCTTATGAATACTTGTCATTGAAAAATGACAAGAGTATCAAAAAATAGACCTCTGTTACTTCAAAATTCTCTTGACTTGGCAAAAAACATATCCGGTATCATTGGTTGTTCTTTTGGAGGATCAGTTTTTCATATCCTATACTCACTCAGGCCAAAATAATGAATAACATGGTTTCTGGTGGAGCGCCCTAGTGGAATTTTTACTTTCGTTGAGTTGCTGGAATAATTTTCATATGAATATGAATAGATGCTTAAAGAGTGTGTCCTCTATGCTTTTATCATCTGCAACTTACAAAATTCTGTGAAAATGAAACAGTACAGAAATATTCATTAAATACCTTTAATGTTTTCACTTTTCAAACTCACTTTCTTATCCCACTTTCATCCTGTGTGGTACAGGAGCTTACAAACTGCGTGATTCGTCATTAGTGTCAAATGTGTATGCTACGTAAACAGTGCAATGCAATGCCTAGGGATCCCATGAGTACAAAGGTCTCTCAACTTGCAAAGAAATTTAATACGTGAATATTTTCGATCCCGCAAAATCCAGTATTAAACCATGTCTCACATCGTAAAACTGTCAATGCGTATGCACCGTGCCCAAGTCCCTAGATCTGGTGACCCTTCACAAAACGTTTTCAAACTTTTGACCTACATATCATTATCCAACTTTTTGCATAATTTGTCCAGGGATATATTACTTCAATTCATGCTAAACTTGGATGAAGTTATTGAAAGATTTCAGTGGAAGTACTGTAGGTTTTAAATTCCCTTTACTCAATTTCAGTCCGTAGAAATGTTACCACAAAAACAGAAACAAAAATAATCCGGAAAAAACCCACAACCCAATCAATTTGCAACTGAGGCCTAACCTTAAGCTATTGCCACACTTTTTCAACAGAAAAGCAAGCGTAACGAGTAGGTAAAAATGTCTTCAAATTCGGAACTTTAAGGGCCAAAAGTATACCTTGATAATGCACCTATCAATTGTATGACACACCTTCCGACCCCCAAGATATGTGCGTCAATGTTCATGGTGTGTGTCATACAGTCATACTCATTGACGCACCCCTGTGTAGTATTTTTGACTGACAATTGCCTACATTTGACACACCTTTAAATGATTTTCTGACAGACATATTGGTGAAAGTGACTGAAAAAGACTGTCCTTGTGACACACCTGACGAGAATTTATATCAACATTGATAACAATAAAATAATTGAAATTCCACCAAAATTGTGGACGATTTAGCGAAAATTCTTGAGATAGGTTCCACTGACGTTTGACGTGAAGCTCTGTTAAATATTATAAACTTTTTTGGTGTATTCTCCCTGATAAAATGCAAATAAATATTTTCTACGAAGTAAAAAATTTGGAATGTTAAAATAGTCTTTTAGAAATTCTACCATATTTGCAGTGTGCAAATTTTTTATTTTTCGGAATGCCAATCGATACTTAATACCTCTTGCCTAAATATTGTGTGTACATCTGATTGTGGTCATCATGGCCTGTTCATTGCCGTAAATTGCATTCTAATACATAGCATAGCATAGCAAAGTTTAGCGTCCCGAAAGCATCCAGTGCTGGACATTATAACAAGACAGCCACGGCCTCTGATAACCAGTTGTAAACTCACTGTTTGCAGACCCACTGGGATAGGTATTGGGACCGACACATTGTTGTTTGATATACAGTAGGTTTTAACACAACTGAAAGAATGATGCACATTGACCATTTCTCTTTGAATGACTGACATTTGATGTACAATGACTTAACCCTGCATCCAAAGTTAATTGATGCACATATCCAGGGGGAGGAGGGTGGGGGTGAGTCATACAGGCATAACTAAAGCAAAAAATACCAAAGTCCATTTCAAAAGCCAAGTGTCCAACTTAGCAATTCCTAAGGTTACTCAGGGTGATCGTTGAAAGTCTTAAAATATTACTGCTAAACAAGCACACGTGGCTCTTCTCTTACACAATGCGGATGTTGTGTTACATTGCGCACTTGTACGGTGCACTTCATGTGTGCTACACTGCTACATCACGAAGAAAAAAAAAAGAAATAATGTAAGAAATGTGCATGCATGATATGCAACTCCCAAGATAGTTGCCAGGGCAACAGTTGACCACGAATCCGCCCAATGTACTTCATTCATAACTTTTCTGGCCTTGAACATACTATACTGTTGTCTTTATGATCTTATTTCAGGGAGCATATCCAGCATATTAGTTACTCAGTTTTGTGTTTGTGTTACTGTACAACATTTTTGTGTCTCCTGAGAAACTGGACAAACTTTCAAGTTGAAACTTGGTGTGGGGTGCATATGTAGTAATTTCTCACAAGATGGGTCATGCACCTTAAGGGTCAGAGGTCAAATAACTGATTAAAAATGGAAACTCTTAAGTTGCTTTTCCTGGGAAAGCCAGTGTCATATTGGGTTGGTACTTAGTGGGTTGGTCGAAGGTGAAGAACGGTTATGTCCGCACAAACAGGACATTTTACTATAAGGTCAAAGGTCAAATAATTGATTTAAAATGATTAAGCTTGGGCGATTTATAGATATATTTCGATATTGACCCATGTCAATATGGCCGATATTGAGTTCAAGGGTCATATCGAATATCAATATTCTGTTTTTAATAATACACAATACATGAACTATTAAAAAGCTAAACATAACTATCAAACATCCAAGTATTTTTCAATTAACAGCCACGAAAAACTTAATATTTCATTTATATCAAAGATTCAGGCAGTCAGTTATGAAAAAACTTTATTAAAACATTAATATTGTGATAACAATTACCCCCAAACCCTTTCATGAACAAAAAACAACTTGACTCACGGAGTACAGAGGTATTGCGCAATACTTCAACTTTATACTTGATGGCTTACGATGTTCAGACAACAAAAATCATAAGATGTTGAATTCTCAAACATCGTGTTAAGTATTCCTCAAAGGGAATACTGAATCTGAATTTTTAAATCAAGTCATTAATTGACAAATCACTTGAGGTTTTTCTCATTATTTTGTTTGTTCAGAAAGTGTTAAAGTTACAGACTGGTCGTACTGGTTTTGCCAGATCGATCAGATACTGGTGCACTGTACAGTACAGTAACTACACACAGTATCACTACTGTACAGTACACACATCTACCACTGTTTCTTCTGAGTGACAACACTCATGCAATGATTGAAGCAGATTAGAAATGGGATTTTATGTGTTATATTTGGACTTCTGAATGTCTAGAAGTCTATAAAATGCTACCAAAATTATGCCTTTTCAATAGAACATTCATGAGAAGTAAAGTGAGATAAGAAATTTAAAGAAAAATTTGAGTCAAAATTTGTAAGGCATACAGTGTAGGCCTAGTACCAATTCCACAACAATGTATTTCTTTTTTTTAATATTCTGAGGCCTAAGCTCTTCTTCTGTGCTTGATCTTTTGAGATACAAACCATGTAAAGAACATTTCTAAGCATAGTGGGTGTTTATTTGAAGATTTATGTATATATTTTGCAGTGATTTCTATTAATTTGTACAAAAAATTTACTTAACTTTTTCTGAGCCAAGACAAGATCACCTTGCACAGAACAGTACATACAACTTACGTATGACGTCATATATACATGCAATTTGCATATCAATATTTTAATAATATCAATATTTTGAAGGCGATATATCGATATTGCATAATGCTCAATATCGCCCAAGCTTAAAAATGATACATATTATGTTCTGTTCCTAAAAATTTCTATGGTCATGTGTTCTGAGTGCAATTGGGTTGCTACTTTGGTGGGTTGATGAAGGAAGATGTCTCGCAAAAGATGAGGCATGTCCAAGGTCAGAGGTCAAGTACTAAAATTTTTTGTGTCACTCTTCCTAGGATAGCCGTAAGTGATATTGGGTTGGTACTTTCGGTTGTTGAAGGGTGAAGGGCCTCTGCTCAAGACATAATGTCACTCAAAGGTCAGAGGTCAAGTAATTTTTTTCAAATAATACATTTTATGTCATGTTTCCACTATCAAGAACTCTGTAGATTACCATTTTGTTTTTCAGTTGGTTCAATATCAAAAGTGGTTCCAGTTAAGTAAGCTGATAACTCATAAATAGTACCTTTTGATCACACACTCTAGTTGTAAATTAAATTAAGTTATGTATAAAGCTTTGGCTGATCAGTATGAGAAAAAAACAAATTCCTCCCTCTCTCATGAAATTTTTCAATCCCAAAGTTTTGCAGAAAACATTTTTTAATTTTTTTTTGAATGGCCTTAAACAACACATATAATATGTTTCTTTTTGAGGGTAGGTAGTTTGGGTATTTCACATTCCTTTCTCAACAGCTAAGCTTATACAAAGATTGTCTGCTCCCATTTAATAAACCAGTTGTGAAGCACTGGTAGATGAAAACCTACTGGCAGTGGTGGGGGGAGGTCTTTATGTCCATGTCTTTAAAAGCAAGACTTGTTGTTTCCAGGAGGCTACTGACCTTTTCATTTTCTAAACTTGGTATTGAATCTCTGAGCATGTTAAAGCTGTCCTTTATGTGATCCCTCCTCTTTCTTTCCAGTGCATTGTGATGAGCTCTCTTATCAGCCTGTGGAGTGAAGAGATTTGAATATTCATGAAGTGAAACATAAAATGGAAATCATTTACTTTCAGAAAGAAGAGACTATCATTGCAAGTGAAACCTGCTGGGCAATATGAAACTTCTTTTAATAGCTGTCTATTTTGATGAAAACATAAAACTAAGCCTAGAGATAAAGGTGGGAAAAGGGTGTATAGAATCAATATTCTATATTCTATATGATCCCCGCAATTGCGCCGATCTAATTGCGCCAATCATATAACCCACACCTACTCAAGAACCTAAGACTATGGGCTACATTAGGAATTCTGTAAAGAAAATGCTCTTAAGTCCCAATTTGAGAGTTAAAGGCTTCACTGGTAAATCTGATCATATACAGTAAGCCACACCTACTACTAAGGGGGAACATTGGAAATTCTTAAAGATTTAAAACGCAAGTCCCAATGAGTTACAGGCTATGAGAGCTTCACTGGGAAATCCGATCATATAACCCACACCTACTCGAAAGCCAAAGGCTAGGGGGGCTACACTTGGGATTACTTGGTGTTAACCTAGGTATAATCAGAGAGCATAATGTTATTCACCCTATACTATGTATAAGCTGAAGGTCGAGAGACGGAACTCCTATAACTACAGTTTTACGAAATCGTGATACTTTTTGAAGTCATCCACCAATAATGGTTCCAAGTGAGGGCAGTAGAGAGTCAAGCATTTAAAGAATAGAAAATAACAAAGAAATGTGTCAATTAAGTACTTTACGCAAATTGTTGGATTTAAAATTTTGTTATTAC
This sequence comes from Chiridota heheva, assembly GCA_020152595.1. NCBI lineage: Eukaryota > Metazoa > Echinodermata > Holothuroidea > Apodida > Chiridotidae > Chiridota > Chiridota heheva. The sequence continues at coordinate 2,815,943 of JAIGNY010003617.1, forward strand.
GGATTTAATTTTATCGTTACTTTTTGTGCACTTTTAGTTCATTAAACTAATATTTTTGTATGTCAATAATATAACAACTTTGATTTTGACATCATCCATGGATCAAGTGCAAAAAAAAACTGACCTGTCCCACATGACCCCATCCTAATTCCTTCAGCTACTTTATCATCATGTCATCTTCTACCCCACATTCCACCTATTGTTTACATTATATTTCTCAAACCCCTAATCTAACATTCTTTAGAAGCCAGTAAACTTTTATTTTTAATTGCTTCTTTATTCACGACAAGACAAACATTTTGATTGTTATCCATGTCAGGAATATCAATATCATATCAAAGTCATAAGCCATATGTTTTTTTTTTTTTATCTCAGGTCAAACATATTGCAGCAAATGCACAGTATACCTTACCATTAAGTGTGAACAATGCTCTTCACTTATAGTGTATGATCATTTGTTTAATCCTTACTCTACCAGGGCTTTGAAAAAAGCGACCCCAATTTTTGTAACTTTTTTTTCATATGCATTTTTGACAACTTTCCTTTCATTTTCGTTCGTTACAAGTTTAGTTGGAATAGATGCTAAGATATTGATCTTTTGAGTAATTAAAACCAATTTAGGAAATATTGGACAAAATTATGCAAATTAAGCAATTTTTGGCTAAATTTGGTCAACAAATGGCCAATCTTTGCAGAAGCATAACTTCTTGTCAGTATTGAAAACAGGAATTTGTGTTACATATTTAGATTCTTTTTGAAATTTTCTTTCCAATGATACTAATCTTTAATTTTTAGAAAGAAAGGAAAGATGAATACACATCAAAAATGATCAAAGTCAAACAACCCCTGAAAGCTGCAGCAGAAAAATAATTACGCGGTGGTCACGGTGAGACTCGAACCCGGAGCGCTCGCATGCTAGTCGCGTACATTTCCTCTGCACCACGTAGTCGTTCAAATTGGAGAGGTGTAATACACTTCTTATAGGATAGGTTTTAAATAGAGGGGGGTATGCCTTTATTTATATATCAAATGAAAGGAACTTTCAAGCGCTTTCGAACGACAGTTTAACGAAGCATGTGTGATGTACGGTTTGGGTTACACAATTTTTTAAAGAAAAAATCAAAAATGGCAGAAATTCATGAAATTTTGAAGAAATTTTTCCATAACAAAAGATTGCACGTAGGGATTATGAAAATTATACCAGAAACCAATACTATCATGTCTTAGGACTTGTGTGTTTGATTTTGAAGCAAAAATGTGATCTTGAAGTTATCGTAAGATTTAAAAGAGAAAAATTAAAAAATTGTAAATTGTTTAGCAATTTTTGAGTTTACCCTTTTCGATGTACTTTTTCTAAAAATTATGAAATATGACCCCTATAAAAAAAGTTTCATTTTGTGAAAGAAATAATCGAGTACTTTAAAATGATACCAAGATTACTCCTAGAGGACTGTGGAAAAGTCCCGAATTTATTATTCGAAAAAAGTGGTTTGAAAACGGCGATACTATCGCCGCGTGGTAGAGTAAGGCTTAAGCAAAATCATCATACCCACTTGAATTCAAGAGATACCACATATACAAATATTTTCATTGCTATGCAAATAGGCCAATTATTATGCACACACAATCCCCCAATCGTGCTCAACTGCACAGTACCAATGCCCTCTACCACTGAACCAAATAGCAAGTTATTACTTTGTTAAATATTTTGTATGCAAGTCTGTTGTTATGCAAATGACCTATTTAATATGCACCATTGAGTGTAGACAATGCTTTTTACATATATGATCATTTGTGTCAAACAAAATCCCCACTCCCACTTTAATTTAAGAGATATCATAGATACAATTATTTTCATTGTTATGCAAATAAGCTACTTAGTATGCACCAGAATCCCAAACCATGTTCATTTGAACAGTACCCATGTCCTCTACCCCTGTAGCAAGTACCAAGTTATTATCTAAGGTTAAATATTTTATGCGAAAGTCTATTTTATGCAAATAACCTAATTAATATGCACATTACACCTCACCATTAAGTGTAGACAATGGTCTTTACATACATGATCATTTGTGTAAACAAAATCCCCACTCCCACTTTAATCTAAGAGATATCACAGATACAAATATTTGTATTGTTATGCAAATAAGCTAATTAGTATACACACACAACCCCTAATCATGCTTATTTGTATAGTACCCATGTTCTCTACCCCTGTGCCAAGTTACAAGAATGTACATAATTCATAACTTAAGTTATGCGCTCATGAATTTTAAACATTTTGTACTAGTCTATTGTTATGCAAATAACGTAATTAATATGCACACTAAACCTCAACATTAAGTGTAGACAATGCTCTTCACATATATGATTATTTGTGCAAACAAAATCTCCACATCCACTTTAATTTAAGAGATATCACAGATACAAATATTTTCATTGTTATGCAAATAGTATGCACACACAACCTTTAATCATGCTCTGAAATTGGTGAATGTACATACAACCTTTAATCATGCTAACCAAAACAAATATTTTCATTGTTATGATTACAGTACACAACCCCTAAATGCTCAATGTCCTCTGTTGCCAAGTCAAATGGATGCATACCATTCATAACTTATACAGATTTTAACCAAAAACTTTAACACAAATATTTTCATTGTTATGCAAATCATACGCACACACAACCATCCAATCATGCTCATTTGAGTTATGAAACTTTGAAAACTTTAATCAAAACTTAACCAAAACAAAAAAAAACGCCGGCGCCGGGGTAGTACAATAGCTCTACTTCAAATAGTCGAGCTAATAAGAATAAGACCTTCTATCCCTTCAAAACAAATTATTACTCTGCCATTGAGATCATAAAAGGGGTATAGGCCACACTTGAAATGGCAACCATGGGGGTCATTAGTGTTACTGCTTACGTAGAACTACCGCATACTCTCATACACTATGTAAATATACTAAAGCCTACTTTTGTTTACCTTTGTATGCTACAGTATGCATTTGTGTACAATTTTGTACGTTTTTAATCCAAGATTATATTTGAGATTATAAGAAACCTTGTGTGCATGAATGGGGATTATATACGTATACAAACGTATAAGAAGTTTGTATGAATAGGGATTAAATTTGGATTACTCGTAGAGATATGCTGATTTTTATATAAGCTTCTCAAGTTTTCCACACTTACTGATTGTTAGTGAATTAAGCGGAAATCTGTACACAATGTGAAGTCATGGTTTTGTTATCAATAATGGGTAGGTTAGGCTACATTACCCTGTATGTACAATAGCCAACTAAAAGTGTTGACAAAAGCATTCAATTCAAATTTGTTCAGTGTTAATCAACATTAGCCAAATTTCCTACACTATTTGAGGCTATTATACATTCACAACAACATTACAAAATACGGAGGATAAAACTAGCCTAACCGTATACAATACTGTTGTACTTGAAGTCGATTGTAACGACTATCATACCTATTGTATTTTGTACTAATGTTGGGCCTACATGGTCGTTCCGATTTTTCGCATGGAACTATGTGACGGCTGCATGAATTTCTCAGAGAAAACATGAAATTTAAGAATTATGGTTTCAATCTTATGTAGAATAAAATAATAAATATTCTTGAAAAGGTCACTTATTTATAAGAACAATGCCTTCGAAAGAAACTAGTGAATATAAGCCATATTATTGCCACACTGAAACTGCACTGGCAATGTGCTGAATGCAAGAAGTTCCAGAGCCAGATCTACTATTCCGGTACCGCAATGCTAGGTTGTTTTTTTTGCTTTCTTTTATAGGAGATGAGTATACTTTATTTTGTATTATGTTTTGGACCTCTTTACTGTCTGACTGTTGTCAGTGTTGATTGAGCATGCTTGTCTCTTTGCCTTCAATCATACTGTAGGGCCTAATGAGTTTCTGCATGATTGATGGCATGATTTCTTGTTCATTTCCTTTGACATTTCATATTTTAAGAATAAAAAATAAAAATTCATGACCATTCTTATGTTTTTTGTTTGCTTGTTTATAGTTATGTTACATCATTTATATTTTAGACTGTTTCGATGTTATTCTAATTCCCTTCATGTGCTTGACTATTTTATTTTTAAGAGAGCTATTTTCTTTCTGCATGATTTCTTTATTTCTCTCCAATTTCATACTATAGTAAGAAAAATAAGAGATTTATTCTCTTGTTTCTTCAAAGGAAGGATTTGGGGAAAGAAATGTCTAGTGGTATAGTTAGCTGGGCCTGGGATAATTCCTTCCTTTCTATACCTTCCCCACCATCTGCCAGGCCCAGAAGAAAACAACAATGCTCATAGATATGAAAAACACAAGGACATGGCAAACGTTCATCAAGGGCCACCGTACAAGAGTAAGGCTGCTGATTCACATGTCATGGATTTATATCATCGTTGTAGAGTCTCAGAGGTGATATATTTATGTTTGTGGAGGCTTCTTTTGTTTTGTATGATATAAAAATTACATTAAACCATTGAATTTTTTGGAAAATACAACAACAGAGAACAGAATATTCATAATTTTATTTTAGTATGGAGTCTTTTAAGTGCCATAATTTGTGAACTTTTCACCATTTATGCTGAAAAAAAGTCATGTTTGGATGCGCCACCGTACAAAATTAATGCCAACAATCTCAGTATATTCTCATGTCATTAACCTTGTATAATCGTAGAGGTGATATCATTCTGTCCGTGTGAATTTTTTTTATATGTATCATGTTAACCATCAAATATTTTTGTGTGGAAAATACACTAACAGAAAAGAAAGGCTATCCACATATTTATTTTATACAGAGTCTTTTAAGTGTCATATACACTTTTACTTTTCAACATTTATGCTAAAAGAAAGTCATGTTAAACTTTTAAGTTATATCGTAATTAAACTGAACTTCAACCTGATGGGCCCAAAATTCCATCAGTCGGGGTGCCCCCAAAGGGCTCCAAGATGAGGCTGGGTAAAACGATTTAGTTTTCAGGAAATGTTCTTCAATTTTGGAAAACTTTCTTCATTTGGGGGAGGGGGGCTGCTAGGAAGGGGAAGCACCAGGATGATGGGGGGAGTGGCATCGGTTATTAACCAATAGACAGTCTGGACAGTCCGCCCCTACATACTTAATCAAACACATAGTCGTCTTTACAATTTATTTCATGACATACAGTATTTAAAGTAAGACATGCATTAGAGCTGTGAACGTTTAGGGATTTTAGTAAACGTGTACACGCCCAAAAATGCGAGCGTGTATCGTGTACACGCGTTTAGTACTGTAAATTTCGGAAATACACCAAAATTGCTCCAAAACTACGAAGCGAAGTAAAAAAAAAATTGCCCAACCAGTATGGCAAAAGTACTGACTCCATTGCCCAAATAGACACTGAGTTTTGCTTTCCAAATCGTAAAAAGTTTACTTCTACAGTATAAATCATCATTTTTATGGAAAATAAGCATGGAAATTCAGTTAAAGAACAGATAACTTCCTTTTAATGTCATTTAAACTCAACATCGCGTAACTTTTTTGTCCTATTCGCTACGGCTTTCAAAGTTCTGTGAAAATCTTGCATACTAGGCCTATAATATACCTCGCTGTAAAACATTTCAAAACTACGCCACCACCACCAGGAAGTTCTGAAATATCAGTCCTCTCGAAAAAATGGCCGCCATCTCTGCGACGCATGCAGATTTTCAGCTCTTTTAAAACCTTTTTCTGTTTGTTTATTATGCAATATTTTTTCTTTCTTGCAAAATTTATTTGACTTATCAGGTAATATTTACATGTAAATGTACTGATTGTCACGATTTAAGTATTTTTTAAGTGTTTTTTGGTCGATTTAAGAGCTTGTAAAACGGGCCTTGATTGCTTGGGATTTAAAGCCTTATGGCCTAACGTTGGGCCTATTGTTAGTTTCACTGTTTACTGCTGCACATTCGCGGTGCATTTTACAAGTTAGATTACTCAGATTTCGGCGAAATCAAAGTGCATAATATCCCCATTCATTGGTGATTACTGCGCATTTGTGATTCGCACATTTGAAAAGGATTATGCTAATCGGGTTTACAGTTTGTAAAAAGTCATTGATTGGAATTATGTCAGCCGAATGTGTGTGTGATTTGAATCATGAATATTGATTTTCAACGGCAAGACACTATGATGTAGAAAAACGATTACTCGCAATGAAGTATTTAGTAAACTTTTACAAGATTTGCAAGCGTGTAGCGTGTACACGCTAAACGGTTACAGCTCTCTAACATGCATTGTTTTTCTGTAACAGTTGTAAAGAAGGGTTTTATAAAACTCCTTATTTTTTTAATATAAAGCTATGGGAAACATAACTTCTTGAAAACTTCTTGATAATGGAAACCCTGCAGACTTTGCCAACTACCCTCTCAAAACAAAACAATAGCTACAATAGGCATTATTCATGGTTTTCTCACACAAACAATACTCCTGAGAACACTGCTCAGTCCAGCATCAATGATGAACGGATTTAATCCATTATCCATGGATTTTCTCACATGAACAATACTCATGAGTTACACTGCTCTGTCCAGCGTCAATGATGAACGGATTTAGCCACTAATAGGCCACAATTAATCCACAAAAGAGCAGTCATGGCAACAACAAAAAATGCTAACCATATCCATTGCCCCATGAAAGCAAAACAAATCAGGACAATTAAATCTGCAGTGACAAGATAAATCAAAGAAATTTATTGCATCATGGAGTGGGGCCAACATGTACATGCTGCAAAACAGAAACCATAGGGGGTAAGATTGGACCAAACATCTGTCATTTTTGCTGTTTCACAATAATGTAATAAAATAAATGATGAACAGAAAGAAGGTGTACTACACTAAACGACTCCTTATTAAATTTAAAAAAAAGCTTGGATATCCTTCATTATGTGATCCTGTTTGTTTATTTTCTCAAAAAAATTTTTTTTGCTGATAGAAAAACATAAATGTCACAAAGCATAAATATATCACCTGGACCAAGACAAACATGCACCCATAGGCGGGGAAGGACAGGGTGAAGTGGTGTCGAACTAAATTGTGAGCTCTTCTCCTCAAAGTTTAAAGTTATCCATCGACATGCAACTGTGTTATCTGCTCCGAAATGTGTGATTATTAGACATTTCCGTGAAAATAGCTAGAGGACTCAACCCCTCCCCCCACCTCGCTTCTACAGCACTGTCAAGGGGAGGAAGGTCAGGGGGTCCAAATTACGATACCAAAAAAAAAAACAATCAAGATATAAATTTAGAAACCCCCCTGTCTGCCTGCACATTGCATGCATCACTCTGCAAGGTTGTTGTTATGCCAAAATATATTGGAAGTCACCAAAATTAAGATAGCATTACTTTGTAAAAGGAAGGAAATGACACACATTTATTAAGTCGAAACATACATGATAAAATCAAAATTTGTAAATAACCAAATATGTTTCTTTCAAGGAAAACTTACAGATTGTGCTTCCAGATTTGAAAACAGCTATGACACATCTTGTACCTACTGCAGTCCAAAAGTCTAGTATTCATTACACATCTATCCTTGCAGACCAGCAGACAATGCTGAAACAATCAGACATGCTATTGATTTGCTTTCTGACAAGCATAGGGTTGGTAAAGATATTGATCACCTTGTTGTGGCTGGTGATGCAAAAACATATGAGTACATGATAGAAGCCAAAAAAAGATGTACGGGGAAGATTTGGACTGGCTTCTTCCCTGGTGAGTGGCATTTACCAAAACACTCAGCCTCCGTTAATGAAAATTTACCTTGATGCAGGCTTGGAAGGAGCTGCTAGGTTTATTTCACAAGGGTGCAACCCATACAGCTGTAGCATCTGCCAGTGGGTTTCGGAAGACTCATGTCTTTCTTAAGGTGTGGGGCGCTGTACAGATATCAACTTGCTTTTATTGATAATGGGCGGACAATTTGTGTTTCCAAAGTTTGATGAATGTTGTATCTGAAAGCTTCTGATGTATACAAACATTTAGAATCTATTTACGAGAATCTTGATATTGTCATACTCCGGTCTTCCAGCCAAACATCTGATGCCACTGATCAATTCTGGTACAACTTCATTCATAGGGACATAGCACTATGCCACTTTGTTCCTGGCTGTTCGATTCGTAAATTTGATTTGTGTACTGCTTCAGTCGAATGATAGCACCGTTATTCCATGCTTTAGATAGGCCAACTTATCTCAAACTCGTCCCCATCATTTGGCACAATTAAAGCAGCTCCACCAGACATTCTGTCAATTGAGCATTTGCAGTGAGTATTGCTGGATTAGATGGATGTTGTGTTGCACTTGACGAGGAGGCACATGAAATGGTCATAAACAAAAGCAAAGTAAAAATGTCTATGACTACAACTGGTATGGGAAGCTTGGCACGTTTGGTTTTCTACTTGCCATTTCGGGCCCAGGTGCTACAAAATCTGAAGGAGCAGTTGAAACACTCAAAAACACTTTATCAAAATTGCTCTGTAAGGACCTTAAATCATATGTTAATTGTGTCATCTTGAACCGTAAGGGAGAGAAACCCCCAAAAGAGATCTAGGAGAAACTTAAAAACATTTTCTGCAAAACGAAAGACAGTCCATAAGCAGAAATTGGAAATCAAAGACCACAAACTCCAGATTGCATCTCTGAGAAGGCAAATTGCCCTATCTAAATCTTTTAAATCAACCTGTAAATTCCCTATTACAATTTGTATCCCTACCCAGAGCAATTTGCTCTGCTGATGAACTTCAAACAAAGGTACCAAATCATTGTCTGCTTCTGTATCAGAAGAAATACAAATGCATTTTTAGAACAGGTTATCCCCATTTCTAGTGATTTGAAGACGTGTTTTTATTGTTGAAGGTATGTTTCTTATTAACTGCCCCCTCTCAGTGTTCACAAAACATTCAGAGAATATGCTTTCTTCCTTTTTGAAGGTGGGTACAAAATGCGGGCACATTATTGCAGGTCCTAAGTTCACCACCATCCTTCCAGATTCAAAATGTCAACCCTTAGTACCAAATGGAGAAATTTTCTAGCAGTTGAAGCCAGAAAAAGGCTGCTAGTTAATTTTCTATCTTCAGAATTTTTGAGATTGGCTCCAAATTGGAGCCCTGATGTTTTAGTTGTTTCATGTTCCATGCCTAACATCAACCTGCCACAGGGTAGTAATTTACTCACCTGACCGTGACACATTTCATGTTGGTTTGCCTCTAATGGTGCAACTTAACCCCGAAAGATGTGTATGTGCAGCTTAGAGCACCAAGTCTGATAATCTTTATTTGCACATGAATTGCTTTATTGAATCCATCAAATCTGACATGGCTTTACAGAAAGTTGAAGATCTTCAACTCATTCCCCTTTTTGCAGCTTGTGTACATTTGCAGTGGATGTGTACATCATTTTTAAAATAGCTTCATTAGCAAAAGGTGTTGTTGGGTTGCTCAATTGTAGGCTCAGGCTGGTCTATCAAATGTATCGCTTCCAAATATTGTAGAATATGGGTGGGCTATTAAAGATGGTAACATTCAAGTTGTTTGGGACACAGACGCTAATTTGCAGAAAATTGACTCTGATGTGAAGTTTTGATAACCCACCTTCCAGTGATGAAAAGTCAGGAATGACTGTGAAACTAACTCTAGTAGCTCCAGTGAGTATAGTGATGAAGCGTCTGAGACTGACAGTGATGTTGAACAAAATTTAGGTGCATGTAATTGGTTTTTGCTAAATGAAATGTCTACAAAACATTAGATATTTCCTTAGAAAATTACTGTAAAATGATATAATTTTCCAATATTCTTTAGGGATCCTCAAAGCGTCTCTCTCGTAGCATTGGAGATTTAAAATTCTTCTAAATATTTGGCCACCAATGGTTGTATCAGGCATGATTATTAAACTCTGCCTTTATTATTGTGGTCATTTGCATAAAGTTGCTACATTATATGAACTGACCAGACTTTTAGTATGCTCATTCAGGGAGTGTAACAGGATGTGACTGCATATGGACATAGGGAGGGATGCCGTGCGGGACATGAATGGCGGCTATCTGGGACATTTCATATAATATATACCATGGTGGTATACACCAAAGGCTATATCAAGCATAATTATTTGACTCTTTTTCTTATATAACAAGTCATTTGCATAAAACTTATTATATTAATTTATACTTTCATACATAGTATGCTCAATCAGGGCCTGTTAGCTAGGATGAGACTTCTTATGGAGCCTATGGGTTGTCACGTGGGACATAGGGTGGGATGTCATGTGGGACATGGGGGTGGGATGTCATGTAGGACATGGGGTGGGATGCCATGTAGGACTTAGTGTGAGATGCCATTTTTATAATCCGCTGGGTCATATGATGTTAGTGTCAATTTGCATGGGCATGCAAACCATGAAGTATTTACCGTTCTAGTTCTTAATTTTGAAGTACTGTAAGCCAAAACCGACTTAACGTTCTACCTCTTTAAATAGTCTTTGTTTAGTGTAAAAGGATTTTGTTTTTCTTAAACTTTAAAGTTAGTCTATGTGAAAAAATGACATGTTTGGTACATACATTACTGTTTAATCTTTTTTTTTTTTTTTAACATGAAATCTGAAAAGTGTATTTTTATGAGTATGTGCTTTAACAAGTATGCATAAGTTGCTGTGTGTGGTTTTCCACATGAATGTTTTGTGAAATATGTTTAGCGGGTTTGTTTGTAAATACATGAGTAAGGCACAAGTACAGAACATACTTCATATGGTTTTGGGAGAAAAAGAACTTTTAAGTAATACAGAGGCCTCTAAAATCTTACAATCTATATAGATAGGAACTATATATAACAGGATTACATTATTAGGACAGATTAGAAGTGAAAGCTTTTCTGGCACAACAAAGACTCTGTAGATTGATAAAATTATGACAGTAGCCCCATACAGGGTTCTAGCTGTACAAGTTTGAGTGCCGGGCTTCAGTGACCTATGAAGAACTGTTCGAATTTAGTCCACTTCTATTCATAAATTGTCAACAAAAAAGTTGTTTTAATTATTTTCATTTTTTAAATCGGAATGCTAGAAAGATTTACAAAATATTTTGTATGCACAATGGATATTCAAAATACAATGGGTATTCAACTGTCAAAGTGCCCCCTTCCCAAAAGTACAACATAGGCCTATGTCGGAAACTCATCTCTCAATTTCCATTGTTATTCCTCTTGCCCAAACTTTTTACCGCTTTGATTTTCATCCCAGTATCATTCGATGAAAGCCATGCGGCACATTTTCCTATGAACTCACAACAACTTTTGTCAATATTAAATCCCCCACAAATCAAAAGAATATCGACCAGTCCGTTATAATGTTAAGTGCGTATGGGGTTTATAACAAATGTGATTGGTTACTTACATTTGGACCGGCCTATAAGCACGCCTTGGGCTTTAGGGGTGTAATAATTACTTTGTTAAAGTTTGTTTGTATGGTAAGTGATGGACTTGGCAAGCTGCCAGCAGTAATTCACAAGGATTAAAATGTGAACCTGAACTGTGTGCATGTACATATGTTTATGCAAAGAGCTTCATGCATGGATGATTTTATGATAATATGTACATTCAATTGCGTTAAATTCCTTATAGTTCAGTTGTTTTGATCGGAATTTAATGTGTGTAGGCCTAATGTATGTTATGTTATGTGTGTAAATCAGCAGATGATATAAATAGAGCGAGATTAAAAGGAGATCTATTTAAACACTTAATTAATTAACCAAATTGAACTTTTGAGTGCTAGGCGGAAGAGTGAATCTTAGAGCTGAGTGCTGGGCGGGAATTGTGAGTCCTGGGCGGGCCCGCCCAGCGCCGCCCACCATAGCTGGAACCCTAGCTCCTTATTAGTAATTGCTCTATTTATTTATTTTTATTTAAGAAGGGGGGGAGGGAGGGGAAAGAGAACAGGTGAGTTGAAACGAATACAATAATCCACAAACACCACATAATTTGACATAAGACGACAAAATTATTTACATTAGACGATTAGCTACAAGTTTTTACCTAGGATTTGGGCTATCATCTGATCCATAAATTCTCGCATTTGACATCGTAGTTGTTGGGGGTAGTTGCGGGGTGAGGCGGTTGGGGGCAGAAACACCCGATTTTACATTTGGATGTTTTGACCTTCTCCTCGGTGGAAAACAAGTTCGTAATTTGTACTCTGGCATGAATTCAATATCCCGTTTTATATACTCCCAGTTGGTTAGTGCAATTCTATGAAATAATATAAAGGGCGTAACCGGTATGGGAGGGGTGACTGGCTACAAATCGTAAGCTTATCGCTCTTCCGGCATGTAAGAATATATTAATGAATGTGATAGATTGATTGTGTGGATATCAAAGCAAGGAAAATATGTTTTTACCTTTAGAAATAAACAAAATAGTGAAGAAGGCATTCAAAAATCTTATTCTGTTAAGGAGATATTCAAGTTTAAAGTTTGGTATCATTTGTATAGAAACAACTGAAATCAAACTAGTTGTGATGTCATTGCCTCAGATTCCTCAATTCTATCATATTTTGACCTGCAATTTGTGGCTTATAAAACCATGGAATATGTCAAAAAAGTTATAAAACTAAATCTAGGAAGTGTATTTATAATAGACCACATAATAGACCATAGAAAAATAATTTTGAAAAATGAATAAACTTTTTTTTTAAAACATAAAGACTTTGAGGAATCTGAGGCAGTGACATCAATCACAACTAGTCTGATTTCAGTCGTGTCTACATAAATGATACCAAAATCTAAACGTGAATACCACGTGAAAATGCTTAACCACAGAACTAATCCTTTAAAACCGCCATTGTAATATCTTACAGGGACCAGGGCAATGCTCCAAGATTTTTGGCATCTTACAGCTCCTATTTTTAATTTTTTGCCATCCCTGCTTCTATTGAAATTCATTCACCGTTTCCCACCCAATGGTCAGATGCTTATTGATCACCTATCTTGATTATGATGAATTGCTGCGCAATGCCGTCAGAATCTATGATGTATTTCCTTTCATGCATGAACGATTTATTTTGATGGCTACTACTGATGTAAATACAATAGTATAGACCAGCCTGATATAGGACCTATGTACATGTATGCACATCTCATGTCCCGGTCTATCTCATTTGGGTCAATGGCCAAATGTGCATTCATTGTTGTTGCCATGACGTTTTGGGGTTTATCTGTTAAGATATTGAAATCATCCTTTGTCTGCAGGTTTCTTTAATGTCTCTTTCTATAAGCATTCAAAAAATTATAAACCTGCATGGTGTCGGGAAAGGACATGGTATAGACGATAGGGAAAATACATCAAGGAAATGGCATTTGGCTTGAATGAAATTGGGCGCCGATCCATGGGGTGCGGATCCACGGGGTGCACCCCCTCCTCTTCAGACCACATATACCCTCTGAACTAGTAGTCTCTTTTTGCAAAAAGTTCCCATTCTTATTGAAATTATGGTTGATATCTACATAAGCCTAGGGCTACATGTATAGTGTGAGAAGAATAACGTCTTTTAAATTATGCATCAAACGTCATGCCAACAGAACAAAAATTAGTCAGAACTGATGTGCACTCCCTCCCCCCTTTTATGAAATTCCAAGATCCGCGCCTGGAAATCAATGCTTTGTTGTTTAATTGTACGCCTACAGTTGTATGCCTATAGTGTATAATGCACTTGTCAGTTGTATGACTCGCCCCTAGTCCCCTACTACTGCCTGGCAATGTCAGTCAAAGGTGAGTCATTGACATATGAAATAGTAACTCACATGTGCGTCATTGTATCAAATTGTCAGTCACCAGAGTGACTCTGAGGTGAGTCAATTTACTTTAGACCCATTGACTTTGTACAGAGGTGATTAATTTGGGGTAAGTCATTTCACGATAAATTTCAGTCCCATAAGTGACTGAGGGGTGTGTTAAAGTACATTTTTTGTCAACCCACTTTGGTGTAATGACTCCGAGGGTGTAGGGGTGAGTCAGACAATTAACAAGTAGTGCATAACATGTAAAGATATCTCAAGTATAAAATTCATGCAGAAAACAAGATGTATGTGAATGTTATCTTTCTTTAAGGGTTAGGTATATGAAACAAAACTGCAAGGGTGGCGGAGCCAGGGGCTTCAGCACCCGATACTTTTAGGTGGTCATGTGTTATCATGTTACCCAAACTAATTAGCCCCCCAAAATATTTTGAATGCCCCACGGTCCCTGCACTAAGATATCTTAAGTATAACATTCATGCAGAAACATGATGAATTTACCAAATTTAGCAAATGGTATCTTTATGAAACCAAACTCTTCTTGGGTTTAAGAAACTGATAATTAACAGTAAACAAATCTCAGACATCAAAGTATACTTACCTCCTTTGAAGAAAAAAACAAAAACAAGAGAAAGAAAAGCATTCGATTTTGCAGAATTAAAGGATATAATTTCATAGGATTCATGGTACAACTAAATTTCTTTCAGGGGAGAATGTTGTGCTTAACAAGAATGTTAAGAATGTTAACATAATGTTAACATAAACAATCGTCAAATTTTGAGACACAAAAGGAAAGAGGCCTAAAGCATGAGTGTGCAGGTGGGGGTGTATCAACAACTTTTTTTTTTTTTTTTTATTAGGGCAAGAAGGCAATGCAGTAATGATAAAGTTAATAAGATTTGGTTTGGTTTGTTAAAGTTTAACAGCAACGCGACAGTCAGAGTCAAATGTGTTAAGGGTGTTAATGAATAATGGTGTAAGAGTAAGAATAGTGAGGAGATGGAAGGTTTGTAAGGGAGTTAAAGGGGAAAAGCTGAATGTGGGAGAAAAAGTTAGGTGAAAAGAAAGGGGGGTGTAAGGTTAGGTGTAGAAGAAGAGGAGGAGATTATATGTGGTGGAAGAGGTTGCTGTTGCGGAGGAAGTTGATGATGTTTGAGGACAAATTGTTTTCGAATAGGTCCGAGATTGAGGAGAGTAAGTAGAGAAGAGATCTGGAGTTTTGGTATAGGGGACAGGTTAAGAAAATATGCTTGATGGAGAGATCAATGTTGCAAGTGGGGCAGAGAGGGGCAGGGGAGCCATATACTGCGGTTGCGACTATGCAGAGGGGTGTTGGTCCCGACTGGGTTTGATGGTGTAAAGTTTATTACTGGTTTCGTAATTCCAGGAGTTTTGCCAGGTTTTGTTGATGTAGTTGGAGATGGAGAGACGGAGGTCTGAGTGTGGAATAGGAAAAGCGGAGATGTTATTTGACACAGCTTTGATGGCAGCTCTTCCAAGGATGCCGACGTGGTTGGGAATCCAGAAAAAGAGAAATTTTTTTCCTAGGAAGGAAAGAGAGTGGAATTTGTTGAGGATTTGTAGAATGAGAGGGTTGGGCCAGAGCATGTTGAGGATGCCAGTGAGAACGGATTTAGAGTCAGAGAAAATGACAAAACAGGGGCGGAAAGAGAGTTCAATGAAGTTTAAGGCTAGGAGGATGGCCTTCGCCTCAACAGAGTAGATAGAGGTGCCGTCGAGTAGCCTTGAGGAGAGGGTGAGGCCAGGACAGGTGGCGGCAGCTGCAGAGCCTTCCCGTGTGGAGCCATTGGTGAAGAGGAAGGAGTAGTCATGGAAATATCTACTGAGTTGACAGTATTTGGAGTGGAAGAAGGCTGGGTTGTGGAGAGCTTTCGTGATGGAAGAAAGATCAAGGTAAACTTTAGGGGGGAGGTGAATAGTCCAGGTGGGTGTAGGTGGGATGGTTTGTCTGGCAATCGAGAAAATGTTGATGTTGGCTTTAGAGAAGGGGAAAAAGTTAATAATATTATTAAGAAAAACAAATTTAGTACAAATGTTTAGTACAATCCATTGTCACATTTAGGCCTGTTAAAAAATTGAACAATATTTCACACTAATATTAAGAATCTTATCTTTGTCACTACTGCTACAATGACCTTGAAAGTTGGGTGTTTTTTGGCTAAAAATTCTGAAGGAAGTGATGTTAAAAATAAGCATAAGATTTTACAATATTTGATCTACATGAGAATAAAACAATAACAGTTAAATTGCACGTTTTTTCATAGGAAATTTGTGAAACCGTCATGTTGTCTTAAGCCAAAAGTGGGAACGACATTACAGCACTGGGCATATTATACAAAGTTCAGTGTATAAACCCAAAATAGGATTTAACATTAGGTCTAAAATTTAACTAGAGATTAAAACTTCAACTACATGAAAAATGCAACAGAATATGCTTTAAAATGTATGTATCCCTAATAAGAAATATTATAATCTAGGCCCAAGTTAGAATTAGGTTAGTAACCTTTTACCAATCTCGCTAAAAGTTTCTAAAATCATGGACAACTAATGGCCATTAATTGCGACTTGGTTCATCGGACCATCACTCGGGTACACAGTTAATCGGGTACACAGTTAATCAGTGGTGTATGTGTGTGGTTAGGTGTGTGTAGTTGTGGTTAGGTTTGTGCTTTTTCGAAAAACGATGTAAGAAGGATTATACAGGAATTACACGCATTTATGCTTAAAAGCATACGTGGGGATTATATTTTGTAGGGGGGATTATACGTGAATCTGCATAATAGAGTGTCTACGTGGCTTATACGGGGCTTATGCGGGTATTATATGGGGCTTATGCGGCGGCTAAAACTGTCTACGGTATTACGAGGTAATATACTTAGTTACCCTATGTTAGTCGATTCTATATGTTTTGTATGCGGTAGTGCTACGTGAGCGGTACTGTTGGCTGCATACTAGGAAAACCTCAAATTTTGTTGTGTTTTGATCCGTATTTAAAAACTCTTGCACCCCTGCTCATCAAACTCTTGAAAATTGCAAGATAATTTCCTCAACAATCCATTCCTGGGATAACAAATATCAAAAACTTTCCTCCTTAGGTGCAAAATCTGGGGAAATTTGAAGCTATTTTAAAAGCCTTGTAAAATTTAAAATAGCCGTTTGTTTGCAACCTGTATCAAAATCATTGAGATATATCTAATTAACCAGAAGAATAAAGGTTTTCAGGTTCCGATGTGCAATATGGATTTTAAGTTTGAACTATTGTACAACAAATGTTATCGCACAATGGGCTCAAAATAACAATGACAATCAAATAACTCACAGTTTCCTCAAGAATGGGATTTCACAATTAATTAAATTCAACCATTTTTATCCCATTAACATGTATACAAATGCTAACAACACAATTATTTCAAATATGAAACAAAAGAGACATCAGCATTTTAAGATTTTAACTTTATGTCTTGTCTACTCATTAATATGCAGGACATCACCACCAAGAACAATAGGGCACATCTACAGTCCATGGACAATCTGTGTACCACATATGACAGGTGAATCCCATATAATACTCTTGAGATACTGTGTTTACAAAGCTCTCAACATATCATGTTAAGCTCCACCCACTATGCATATTAATGAAATTCAACACTTTTGTACCATGAACATGTATACACTAGCTAACAACACAATTATATCCAATTTGAAACAAATCAGTCATGCAGATGTTAAAATATGAACATTTTAACATTAAGCAATGCCTACTCATTATTATGCATGACATCGCCACCAAAAACAATAGGGCACATCAGCGGACCATGGGCTATGTGTGTACCACATATGAAGTGAAACTCATGCATAGTTCTTAAAAATACTGTTTTTACAAGCTCTTTTCAACAAAATCAAGTTAAGCCCCGCCCACTATACATATTAATGAAATTCAACATTTTTGTACCAGAAACATGTAGACGCTAACTAACAACATAATTACATTAAATATGAAACAAAACAGACATGTGGATATTTCAATATGAACATTTTAAGATTTTAAGCCCCGCCTACTCATTAATATGCATGACATCACAATCAAAAACAAAGGGCACATCTTCAAACCATGAGCTATCTGTGTACCACATATGACAAGAAGTCTTGAGATATCATGTTTACGAGCTGGGCATCACACACATACATCACCCAATCAGAAGAATAAATAAGCTTTCAAAAGCCTAATGTTGGTTGAAAAGTTAAGCACTCAAAAGCTGCTGTAATACAATTTTGTAACACATAATACCGACGTTACTGCTTTGAATGATTAACTACTCAGAAGCAGTACAACAGTGTTAGAGTTTTGGTGAAATTGTGGACACTTTAAGCTAAAATACAGTAATCATGTGTATTTTTGGAGAGGAAATACGTTGAAAATGGCCTATGTAAAGAGCAAACCCAGTGCCCTCAAATTTGTAACTAAGATGTCGGCTTTAATGTTTGAAGGAAATTTGTGAAGGACGCAGTCTCTGCAACTTACGAATATGAATGCTATACTACCAGACTACCCAGCTGAAAATTGTTACTCTTTACTTATTAAAATTGATCCATATGTTTGAAATTTTATGTTGGAACTTTGGTTTTTACCGTAGTTTGTTCTACTCCTTAAGTAGCTTGAAACTAATACAGCATTAAATCATCGATTAAAAACAAAGCTTAATAAATATTAATCAACAATGAGGGGTTGCTATTCAGTCATTTTATAAAAGAACAAGCTCAAGCGATGTCGAAACCACAGTGGCAAGATGGCCACTGGGTGAAGGGGGAAGGACGTGTGAAAGTTGGGATTTGATGGGGCAGGAGGTTTCCTTTTAAAAGTGGAGAGCGGACCGGGCCAGGAGGTGCACTTTTGAAAAATTAAGTATTTATTTGACACAATTAAAGTATGTCATTAACCATGGACCACGACACTGATGGCCGTGGTGGAAGGGGGGGGGGGCACACTGATGGCCATGGTGGAAGGGGGCATAGCCCCCAATAATTTTCTAAGCAGTGGTTTTCAAAAGTAGGCCTTTTACCTATTCGCCTGATGGGCAATTGCCAACATTTGTCCTGGCTCCGCAATCTCAAACCCATTTGCGGGATTTGCACTGTCGAAAGTGGGGAAAAGTCAAAGGAGGGAGGGAGGAGAATTTCATAATCACGTTAAGATACAAAAAATCGTCATACAAAATATCCATTTGGAAAAAGTTGGAGTGGGGGTGCTCACCACGTATCCCGCTCAAGCTCAAACCATATGTGTAGGAACTGGGGATAGGATGAATGTGCCCCCAGTTTTCGAAAACTGACAAAGTGCCCCTCTTGGAAATTGGAAATGCCCCTGATCAATTAGTGTAAAAGAGAGTGCCCCCTTGCCCTGAGTTCCTTACAACACCCGACAAGCTCAACACATATAAATTTCAGTAAATATATCAAAGGAATGTCTTGACAGTTAATTCCGAATTAGCTTTAATTTCCCAATTTTTGTGTAAAAGGCGAGGCGGGCAGAAAAATGAAGGATGCAATACACTTGAACTACTGCGATAAAACGGGAAATTCAGTAGCATAACTAAATCTTTTTGGTGTTGGGGGTGGGGCAAGGACCAATTTCTTTGAGGCGCGCCAGAACAAAAAAATTCTGATAAGTTGGGGATGGGAAGAGGGGGAGGTGGGGGGAGGGGGTGGTTTCCCAAGGGAAGATTTCACCTTCCCGGTAACATGCTTTCATCCCAAGTGAGAAATAAAATTCGGGAAAGTTTTTAAAACAAATTGGAAAAACTTGAATGAAAATGTGGTAAAATGTCCCGAAAATTAAAGAAATTCTCCCGGCAATTGCAAGAATTTACACCAAAATGAAGCGAATCTCCCCAAAAATTAATTCAAAATAAAGAGAGATGATTTCAGTGATATAAGTGGCTTTATGCACATTACTGTCAACAGGACAAAGGGGCAACAGCATAGGCGGTATTTGGGGGAAGCAAGGAGGCACTTTTTCCACACTTTTTTCCCTAATTTATTTTTTGTAAGGCAAATTTTGTATCTTAGCGAGATTCTGATTCCCCTTCACATTTGATGTTTATCCTTCTCCCCTCCCCTGCTATCCACACACACACTTTCCTACCTATAAGCAACATCTTCCCACCTTTGGCGACAGTAAAAGGTTTTAGTAGGAGGCAAGGGCGAAACATGAACAACATTTTAATTATACATGTACATTAATTCACATGATTTAAACATGTTTGTGTTAGAAAATGAACTTGGAGGTTGTTGAAATTGGTTAAGCTGGGAGGGGTAGTATGGACACGGGCCTTACAGCTTACAGGGTGACAAGAGAGGCCTGGTTGTAGATTACGCATTTCCGACTGTGTTGAGTAACTACCTTGCGTGTTCCTCACGCCCACACTACCCTGCCATTTTAGGTCCTTGGACTAGTCTTTTTTATCTTTGTCTATAATAAGATAATTGTGTTTCACTCAATTCAAATTCTATGCATGTTTAACCAAGTTTAAAAGAAATGGTGTGACATTGTTTTAGTACTTTCCTGTTGTTTCGATTGGGATTAGATGTCACAAAATTTGGGCGTATACAAACCACTAACGGAAAATTAAAATATACGTTCAATTAAATCACGGATCAGTGGCATATTGAACTTGACCAGCAAGAGGCGAAAAATTGAAGGTGGTTTGGGTTAGTGTTTATGCAGAAACGTGGCTAACACAAGTAATAATTGCACCCTGCCTACAATCCAATTTACGGAATACATCATATTAAATTCTTAACCAGTGGAGTATCCAGCTAGGGAAGCCAGAGAGGCAAACTTCAATGTGCATGGTCTAAGGTTTATGCAGAAATGATGGAAATTAAATTGGCAATATAATGTAAGTTAATATGTAGATGTGGCAAATAGTACTAAGATTTCTGGCTAAACATTCAAGATTTATAGATCAATTTTGAGGAATTTTGATCTGATGGTTGTTTTTTATCGTTGTTTTTAATAAGAATTCGTCTGTGATCAAAGTTGAAATAAAACATGTCAAATCATAACTGGCTCCTAAGCTGCTAAGTGAATTGTTGGGCGTGGCACATAATTAAATACGTGCTGTTTCATGTAAATATAAGCATTTTCAGAAGCATATTTATAAGTATGTGTGACACAAGACATCCTCACAGTGGTGCATTCAGTGGGGGAACTTTACTGAATTAGGAGGGGCCAGATATTTGCCACCCGCAAAATGCACGACTTAAAATAATATCAGCAAGGAAAAACCAATGGTTGAAGTTGAAATCGAACATTTCTCAACGTACCTAACCACTTTGGGAAGTGTTGGGTCCCTAATGAAAAATAAGGATAGGTATACTCCTGATGGAAAGGGGAAAACCTTTTCTCTGGTGAATTTTGTACGCATATTATAAAGACTATGAAACTAACATCGTAAACCTCAGGTGATGCGAATGTACTACTTTAAAGGGGCACTAGACCAAAAGTGAGAGGGGAATTTTTTAAAGACTAACAAAATTAGGAAAAAAATTTGCCCACGTGGAGAGCTACCAATGTTTATACCAAGTATTTATTTATAATTCATAAACAATAACATTTTATCACTCAAAAAGGTAAAACCTCACTTTCCGGTCTAGTTTTCCATTGAATTTTGGAGTACGGCAAGGCACACAGGGTAAATCATCCCAAGGCAAGGCACGGGGTAGCTCATCCCAAGGCAAGGCACACGAGGCAGATCATCCCAAGGCAAGGCACGAGGTATATAGATCATCCCAAGGCAAGGCACAAGGTATATAGATCATCCCAAGACAAGGCACAAGGTATATAGATCATCCCAAGACAAGGCACGGGGTAGATCATCCCAAATCAGTTTGAAAAAAAGAAAAGTCAAACTGTAATCAAGACCAACAATGAAAGGGATTTGCCACTGACTGAAGCTCTTGAGAGGAGTCAAATGTACTGAATTGCACAATACCACGTCTGTCTCAATTTTGTAAAAAAAAAATTATTCTCCATCAACACTTTTGAGAAAAATCCATTAACAAGAGACAAACAATTTTTTTTGCAGCCAATAAGTTTTTTGCAACCAAATAAATCTCCAACTTGAAAGAAAACCCACTGAAAAAGTTCAAATATCAGTTTAAGTCAAATAAGATTTTTTCGTGGATTGGATTCGAAAAGCAAATATACCAACCCTGAATTTAAGAAAAAATACTTAAAAAAACTTTCATGGTACATGTATGTCTTCATACCTGCCTACTCCCACTTAACAGCTTAAGGTTTTTATAGGCGTTTTGCACACACATTTTTGACAATTTTCCGAAGACAATTGCACATGGTTTTTGTGTTAAAGTTTGCCCCATAGCCTTTTTTAATCTGGAATAGGGGTAAGCGGGGAGGGCAAAAATGCAGAAGGGATATATCATTTCCACACAATTTATAAAGTCAGTGGCAAAGGATATTTGACTTAGAGGGGGGTAGGGGGGAGGGAGAGAAATTTTTATTTTCGTCTCAACAAACCTAGAAATTATACAAGTCTCTTACAGTACAGTATGTCCATAAACAAGTCTCATGTCCAAAAACTAAAAACTATAGACGTAAATTATTGTAAATTTTGGTAACATTTCCTGAAAATTAAAAAAAAAAATCCCCAAAATAAAGAAAAATTCAAGAAAATTTCCCCAAAGTTGATTTCATGAAAAGAAGCTAGCTTCCTGAAATTTAAAGAAAATTTTACGCAAATGTTTCAAAAAGGAAAAAAAAAATTACAAAAAAGGAAGGAAATTCCTTGCAAATCCAGAAAATGAAGGATATTTCCTAAGAATTAAAGCAAATTTGACGAAAATGAAGGAAAATTGAAGGAATATGAAGAAAATTCACCAAAAATGTAGGAAATTTGTAGAGAAATGAAAATTTAAGAAAACTTTGAATATTGAAGGAAATTTCATAAAATAAGCAAGCTTTCCCAAAATTGAAGAAAACTATACAAAAATGAAGCAAATTTCCCAAAAATAAAAGCTAATTTCAAAAAAAGAAAGAAATTCCCCGAAAACTGAAAAAAAAACTTCCAGAAAATTGAACATGAAATTTCCCTGAGAATTAAAGCAAATTTCCTGAAAATGAAGAAACGTTGGGAAAAATTGAAGGAAATATCCCCAAAATGAGAAAAATTTCCCAAAAATGAAGGAAAATTAAATAAACTTCCCCGAAAATGAGAAAACTTTACAAAAATTGAAGAAAATTTCACAAAATCTCCAATCCTTTGAAACAAAGTATGATAATCATTTTGGGATATGTGGTGTCGCTTTGTTAAAATTTCAGTGAAAATATCTTACAAGTTACAGTTTTGTTCAATTCAAAAGTTCTGTGACTGACTCGAATTTCAACCACTGTGTGTTAAACATGTCTATTTACTAAGCAGATATACCAGTAAATGGGTGGTACTAAAACGCATGACAACTTACTTGTATAGAGTGAATGACAATACATCTTTCTATGCAAAAAAACTGAAATTACTAAACCGAATGACAGCCAGGGTCAAAACGAATGACAACTTAACTTAAACCTACTTTGTCATTCGTTTTCGTTTGTATTCAAACTCAATTGTCATTCGCTTTGCAAAACAAATGAAGTGTCATTCGGATTCTTCACACTGTTTGTGTGTAATGTGTATTGTCATTTGTTTTAGTCTTTCCCCAGTAAAACGTACAATGTCCGATCGTCGGTACTGATCAAAATAAACTTCAATAAATTATTATTCTAAACTGCACAATCAACTTACTGTATGAGGCAAGTAATGAATGAAAATGAAATTAAATTAACAATTTGTAATCATCATTGGTAACCAGTGAGTTCACAACTGGTTATCGAAGGCTGTGGCCATCTTGATATAATGTCCAGCACTGGATACTTTCAGGACATTAAAGCTTGCTATGCTATAATCAATTTTGTCCCACTTTGCTAAAGTGGATAACATTTGGGGTAATGACATTTGGGTCACTCACTATACAGTAGGTGCTATACTACTACGTTTTGAGTTGGACAGTGTAACTTGTAATAAGGGCCTAACATAATCTGTGAAGAAGATATGCCACAATTTGCCTAATGTTGCACGATATACCGGTACTAAGAAAAGAACTGGTACTGAACGGTGCCTGTATGGTACGATACCACCAAATGAAAAATACTGAAGTACAGACAAGTACCGTCGGTATCAGTACTTGCAAGAATTTAAGTTATAAAAGTTACTTAAATCACTTAAAAATCGGCAAAAACATAATTTTTTATCAATAAATACATATTTGAATATGTTACATCACCTACAAATTTCATAATAACATAACATTTATGGGAAGACATGGTTGCAAAACTTGTGAAGTTCGTAAATATTCCTGCTACTCCACAAACTTTCAATAACAGCTGGCCTACAGTAACAGTAGTTGTGGTGTGCTACTAGTTTCATGAATATGCAAAATAGTATAGTAATGTTAGTAGTACAGAGCGAGAAAGTACCGATTATAACTTTTGTGCAAACTCTCTAGACCCAACTGTCATGAAATATGGTTGTATTTTTAAGTAGTATACATAAAAATTTCATAAAAATATAATTCTTTTGAAAAGACATGTGTGCATTCACTTTCATCTGAGAATCACTTCAGTCAATAAATAAATGTTGCAAATTTAAAATAGTGTTCAACACTTTTAGTGTAAATTTTCCCTTCCGACACAAATGGGCAGGTTAAAAAAAACCTTCCCCCATCATGTCCCATTTACCATAAAAATAATAATCTGTAAGTCACATAACAAAAATTCTCCTCACAATCACCAACAATTATTTCCAAACAAAACATGAAGAACTGGAATATGACATGATTATTCAAAGCGGCAAAAAGCCACATCAGTTCGAGAAAAAAAAAAAAAGTAAGCCACAGTATGTAAGCCAAACTGTAGTGAACTTGAATTCCAATATACCAACTAATATACCAACTAATATACCAACTGCCTGGCAAACACACAAGTATTGTGCAACGTCACGACAAAACAAAATGTGCTCCAGACTTTAGAAGGACTTATAAATTGTCATTTTGGCGGCTTTGAAATTTAAACCTGGGAGTTACTTTGTCATTTGGATGTGGAATTTCAGTAAGGGTCCGCATCATTAAGGCTTTATGCAACCATTACCTGACCGACAGGTGACCGGTCACGGACAGAGTTCGACTGAAAATAGCAGAGTTGCCTATTAAATCAATGTCAATGCAAGAAACGAGCGTCCACGCATTTACTCTTAGTTTGCATGCACTGAATGCACTGTACAATGTGTGTGAGCTTTCTGCGTTCGTCTCGGTATGAATGGGGATTAACTCCGTGAAAGTTCAACAAAAGATAATCTCTTTTGTTTGCCCATGGTTTTGTTGTGGAAATTATTGATTTTGTTTTGAATTCGACTTTCTGAAGTGAAAAGTGGTATGTACGATAGGCTATATTATGTTACAAGTTTAGTATGATGGTTGTCTTAAAACAGTGTACAGCAGTCCCTACATTAAAATTGTTTCCCAGAATTTGATGAATTGCTCGAAAAATTAACATATTGATCGTTGCTGATTTTGAACTTCTTCACTCTCTTATTTTATAATTCCAACAGATAGATCATCGTCTTAATCAATTTAAATAGGCTATTCCTTTTCTTTTCATAAAGCATTAATATATTTTCAAAAGCATTTCTTGTATTTTCATACCAAAGGTAATTGGAAAAATAAATTAGGTCCTAGTTTGAGTTGTGTCTTTTTTTTCCACAAAGTTTACAGGTTTAGACCTATTTTAATTCAACCAAAAAAAAAAAAAAAAAAAAAGCTCGACTTGATCAAACCCTGAAAAATAAAAACATTATAAAAATGTTTCTAGTTCATATCATAGCCCTTAAGGCCTAATAAACTTCACACAGAGTGGCGAAATAAAGCACCCGTTTTCAACGTAAAGCTTTCATTACTATAGCCCAGGCTTATATTGAATTTTTGAAGCTGATATATACTGACATAGTACTAGTAGAGCAAGGGTTGGCGGAATTTTAAAAATATTCATATGCTCCCAGAATATTTAAACTAAAATGTTGTTATCTTTCCTTTATCTTCACCTGTGTAGGCAAATGTTCAAGATATCTCTGGTGACCCTCCCAGTGACGGGGCAAAGGGGAACCCCCTGCAAAAATGTTGTAAGGTCACAAATTTTGTCTGATATATTTGCCCACAGTGAGACAAAGCTTCCCCTCTCTTTCCCCTAACATCAAAATCCTGGCGCCGCTTCTGCAAAGGTCGTGGACAAGTATAAGAATGCTGTATACAAATAAACAATGCGATAGCAAAGTCATAAAATTACATTTGCTTACCGAGATCGGGTGGGTAATACCATGAAATAGACAAGGTTACACAAATTTATCACAACAAAAAATGAACATACTGGAAAAATTACATCGCACCCATTTTTAAATGAAATTATCAACGTTACTACTCATACACTGGGACGTAAATAAAATTCCCTGGGCAACTTTCCAAATGTTACTAATTCAGGCACCCTAAAAATTTGTAAAGAGGTCTAAAATATCCATACGTTTCTGAAAATAAAGATACAGCTAATCTCCGTCTTTTTTATGACCTTTTCCTTTGTTTTAATATAATTCCTGTGTTAATAAACAACGGTGTTAAAATATATTTACTCTTTGTTGAGAATATATATGATTTCATACGGAAATGTTGGTTTAATTAATAATTGTGGGATTTATTTATTACTGAGCAATGTTAATCAATCGCATCACGAAACCAACAACACCACGAGGTAATCAATTGCGAGCAGTGACCTAGATCAGGAAGCTGTTACTTTGACAAAAGCTCCCTACCTAGATTTCGTAATATGAGACGTGCTCCCCGCTTGAAACAAACAACATTTTTCCATCTAGTGGTATTCCTTGTATAACACACGTGGCCGCTAACATGTCGAGTTAGCGTCCACGTGTTTTTTGATATAGGGTACCATTTGAGAGAAAAAAAATCAAACTGATTGTTTGTCATCTAGAACCACTAAAATATTATTGTTAAATTGCAATAAATAAGAAACCCAATAACTTGCAAAAAACTGTTTTCTTGTTATACTTAACTACCCAGACGTACTACTTGGATATTACCTCCCCCTCCCCTCTCAATAGACTTCACACCAAACATGCATCAAACATATCTTTTGAATGAAAATATTAAGCATTCCCCAGCGATACAAAAAGAAAGTAGAGTTACACCACTCCCCCCCCCTCCCCCTCCCTCTTTGCTTTCCAGTGTTATTGAAATTTATTGACGGATATCCCCTCCCCGAGACTGAAATTTACTAACCCCTTTGATCTTTCGGATATTTCACACCCCCCCTCCTATTAATTGACTTCGCACCAAACAGCTATTTTAAATTAAAATATTAAGCATTTGTCCGCGATGTAATGGAAATTTCCCATGTCATGCAAGCGCGTAATGAAACAAATCCAGGCACTGCAATATTATAAATGGTCCTAAATATTCATATGCTTCCATATAGGCTTTGGGACCCAGGGTAATGATAACATTATAAGTTAATATAATCTTAAGGCGATGTTAATCAGCATTGATTATTAAATCTTGCTTTCTTGATATACTCATAGAGAATAAGAATCATTTGATAATGAATACTTGCTTCTACCGTTCAAATATTGGCAACTTCAAAGGGACATAATGTTTAACGGGCAATGTCACTACCGCAGTGCGCATCGCGGTATCGCCACGTGGTAATTAGCATACCCTGACCGTAAGATCTATAACTAACCTACATTGCGTAATATAAGACCAGCTCCCACCTGTGCCTAAAACTTAAATTCATACACAAAGTTATACGTTCCTTGTAGAGCTGTGAACGTTTAGGGATTTTAGTAAACGTGTACACGCCAAAAAAAGCGAGCGTGTATCGTGTACACTAGTTTAGTACCGTAATTTTTGGAAATACACCAAAATTGCTCCAAAACTACGAGGCTAAGTAAAAAAATCGCGCAACTAATATGGCAAAAGTACTGACTGCATTGCCCAAATAGACGCTGAGTTTTGCTTTCCAAATCGTAAAAAGTTTACTTCTACAGTACAAATCATCATTTTTAGGGAAAAAATGCATGGAAATTCAGTTTAGAAAGAACAGATAACTTCCTTTCAATGTCATTTAAACTCAACATCGCGTAGCTTATGTCCTATTCGCTACGGCTTTCAAAGTTCTGTGAAAATCTTGCATACTGAGGCCTATGATATACCTCGCCGAACGTTTAGGGATTTTAGTAAACGTGTACACGCCAAAAAAAGCGAGCGTGTATCGTGTACACTAGTTTAGTACCGTAATTTTTGGAAATACACCAAAATTGCTCCAAAACTACGAGGCTAAGTAAAAAAATCGCGCAACTAATATGGCAAAAGTACTGACTGCATTGCCCAAATAGACGCTGAGTTTTGCTTTCCAAATCGTAAAAAGTTTACTTCTACAGTACAAATCATCATTTTTAGGGAAAAAATGCATGGAAATTCAGTTTAGAAAGAACAGATAACTTCCTTTCAATGTCATTTAAACTCAACATCGCGTAGCTTATGTCCTATTCGCTACGGCTTTCAAAGTTCTGTGAAAATCTTGCATACTGAGGCCTATGATATACCTCGCCGTAAAACATTTCAAAACTACGCCACCACCACCTGGAAGTTCTAAAATATTAGTTCTCTCGAAAAAATGGCCGCCTTTTTTGCGAAGCAGGCAGAATTTCAGCTTTGTTAAAACCTTTTTCTGTTTATATATTATGCAATATTTTTTCTTTCTTGCAAAATTTATTTGACTCATCAGGTAATATTTACATGTAAATGTACTGATTGTCACGATTCAAGTGTTTTTTGGTCGATGAAACGGGCCTTGATTGCGTGGGATTTAAAGCCTTATGGCCTAACGTTAGGCCTATTGTTAGTTTCGCTGTTTACTGCTGCACATTCATGGTGCATTTTACGAGTTAGATTACTCAGTTTTTGGCGAAATCAAAGTGCATAATATCCCCATTCATTGGTGATTACTGCGCATTTGTGATTCGCACATTTAAAAAAGATTATGCTAATCGGGTTTACAGTTTGTAAAAAATCATTGATTGGAATTTTGTCAGCCGAATGTGTGTATGATTTGAATCATGAATATTGATTTTCAACGGCAAGACACTAGGCCTATAATGTATGAAAAACGATTACTCTCAATGAAGTATTTAGTAAACGTTTACAAGATTTGCGAGCGTGTAGCGAGTACACGCTAAACGGTCACAGCTCTAGTTCCTTGTGTACAAGTAACTAGAACAGTAGAAGATGATAAAATGTCATGTATAGAGCTGTGACCGTTTAGCGTGTACACGCTACACGCTCGCAAATCTTGTAAACGTTTACTAAATACTTCATTGCGAGTAATCGTTTTTCAGTCTTGCCGTTAAAAATCAATATAATTCAAATCCACACACATTCGGCTGACAAAATCCCAATCAATGACTTTTACAAACTGTAAACCCAATAAGCATAACCCTTTTTAAATGTGCGAATCACAAATGCGCAGTAATCGCCAATGAATGGAGATATTATGCACTTTGATTTCGCCGAAATCTAAGTAATCTAATTTGTAAAATGCACCGCGAATGTGCAGCAGTAAACAGTGAAACTAACAATAGGCCTAACGTTAGGCCATAAGGCTTTAAATCCCACGCAATCAAGGCCCGTTTTACAAGCTGTTAAATCGACCAAAAAACACTTGAAAATACTTGAATCGTGACAATCAGTATGTTTACATGTAAATATTACCTGGTGAGTCAAATAAATTTTGCACAAAAGAAAAAATATTGCTTAATAAACAAACAGAAAAAGGTTTAAACAGAGCTGAAATTCTGCATGCGTCGCAAAGATGGCGGCCATTTTTTCGGATGACTGATATTTCAGAACTTCCTGGTGGTGGTGGCATAGTTTTGAAATCTTTTACGGCGAGGTATATCATAGGCCTAGTATGCAGATTTTCACAGAAGAGCTTTGAAATGAAAGCCGTAGCGAATAGGACAAAAAAGTTACACGCTGTTGAGTTTAAATGACATTGAAAGGAAGTTATCTGTTCTTTCGGAACTAAATTTCCATACATATTTTCTATCAAAATGATGATTTATACTGTAGAACTTTTTCTGATTTGGAAAGCAAAACTCAGCGGCTATTTGGGCAATAGAGTCAGTACTTTTACCATACTGGTTGCGCGATTTTTTTTACTTCGCCTAGTAGTTTTGAAGCAATTTTAGTGTATTTCCGAAAATTACATTACCAAACGCGTGTACACGATACACGCTCGTTTTTGTTGGCGTGTACACGTTTACTAAAACCCCTAAACGTTCACAGCTCTAGTCATGTAAGAGTAATTTTTTGCGGGGGAATTTATTGTTTACAATATTCTCACTGACCTATTTACAGTTTTCATTTAAACCCCAAGTCGTACCCTTAACATTTCACAATCACTCCTTCAATTGCCTAGTTTAAAAATTCAGGCTCGTGTATGATGTAGTATTACATAACGAGCAAGAGTCCCTCGCACGTGTCTGATTTATGACACTACACCTCAAAACTTCCTATTTGCGTTGAAACACGTGTTAATTTATCCAGTCAGCAACCCAAAGCTGCATTTGTATGACTGAACCAAGCACAAAATAATAACTTTTACGTCTTACAAAACTTGTACCTCAAGTTGCATTTCTCTCTCACAATGTTTGCAACTTATTTACTCGCAATCTGAAATGATGAGTTGTTAAATGGGAGAAAGAAGGGAACCCAACCACACCCATTACCCAACCACATCCACTACTTCTCTCCTCAACCTTCCTTCCTCCTTTAAAACTCCCGCCATCCCCTATCACAACACCTCTAATGCCATCAAAGTCAAGCCACTCTGGCTAACAATCATCAAACCAACAAACAACAAACCAACCGATCAACAAACAGCCCACCATCCAAATCCACACATATGACACTTAAGAGAACATGGATTGTTCGATTACCGAACATACTTCTCGTCCAACTTTCAAAAACAACCGCTCCCAAAGAAACAAGGACAGATCCAAAGAAAAAATAAGCCAACTCAGACCCAACAGATCTTCCTCAAGATAACCCCCTGCATCCTTATGGGGTGCAACATAAACAATTACAATAACATTCACAATATTATACAATGGAACATAAGGAGCCTCAAGGCCAATTCTGAAGAAATTTACCTTCTAACCACCACCTTTAGCCCGGTCGTCCTCTGCCTACAAGAAACCTTCTTGAAAACCACTAACAATTATTCCCTCAAGAACAACTTTGCTTGCTATCACGAACATCAAGTGGAGGCCGACAGGGCCTGTGGGGGTGTCTCCATTCTCATTAGACACGATATCCCACACAGCCCTCTTCATGTGAACACTGACCTTTAGGTCATCTGTATAGCTATCTCCCTCCACAAAACCTTCACTCTTTGCTATATCTATCTCCCCCAATGCCAACATTCAGCCAACCAGCCTTTATAACAACCTCATCTCTCACCTCCCTCTTCCTTCATCCTTCTTGGTGACTTCAATGCCCACAACCCCCTGTGGGGCTCCAATACCACCCCCCCCCAAAAAAAAACAAGCTCATCGAAAACACTCTTCGACAGCACAGCTTCTCCTTGCTTAACACTAGCTACCCGACCTACCTACACCCTGCCACAGGCTCCTTTACCTGTATTGACCTGTCTATCTGTTACCCCAACATCCTCCTTGATTTTTAGTTGATTTAACTCGGAATATTACGGACAAAATATCAAGGGCTTGGGTATACTGTACATTTGATTTCATGTTAAAGATATAATTTTGTTCAAAAGTTACAATGCAAACCAAACTGTTGTAAACTGAATGAAAATATTGTAAACACCACATCTGTTCCTTGTCAGTATAAACGAAGTAGGCCCAATGAGTGATTATACAGAACGTAGATGCAAAGGACAGTGGAGGTAAAATAAGACACAAAGTTTTCATTTCAAATTCATAACAATACTTTTGAAATTCGAATGCATGTGTAATTTTTCCAAAAGATACATTATATTTCATAAATTTGTATTTCTCCCGCGATAAACGTACTAACAGTATCATACAGTGATTTACCATGCATGCACTATAGCACTAAGTTAATAGTACAAGATTGCTGGCAGAGAGTTTATACATGAATCCATCGGCCATACTGTCCATTGTTAAAAAGGATAACATTTAATGGTATTTGCTTCTTTGAAAACAAAAATCGTAACGTACGTGTATGTACAGTAAAGTTTAGTGTGTGTGAAGTGTATGGCATTTGAATTTGTCTGTGTTGTGTTGGAAAACATAACAAGTTGTGCGTCGCGTTTGTGGTGTTTGGTTGGGTCGGCGACGGGTTGGCCTCTTGTCGTACAACTAAGCCATAGAGCTTTGTGAAGCGGGCCCTAATTCATACAATTCATTTATTGTTTTTAACCTCATTTAAGGCAAGTTTTCAAAAGTTTCATGGACTTTGCCGTAACTCCTTGCTACTTTATTGTATACAGTAAGCTGTGATGTGTACATTTAATGTTGATTTGTATACAAAACAGTCCTACATGTAAGTCAGTGGTGAACAGAATCACAGAGGTTTTCGGCCCATTAGGGATTTAATATTGACGATTATTGTACTTAATATTAGAAGCCCTAAGAGGCATGAACAGACTAAGAATTTGAAAATAATGTTGAGAAATCAATCAGTATTTTATATTTTCAATTTGCCTAAAGTTGGGCGATATTCACCTTCAGATAATAGCGATATATCGCTAGATATATATATATATCGATAATATCGAAATATTGATATGCAAATTGCAAGACATCACATTGAAATAATATTACTGTTTTGTACAAGGTAATATTGCTCCAGAACAAAAAATGGAAAGTACAAATTGTTAAGTAAATTTACTGAATTGAGTGGGAAATATGTACATAAATCTTCAAATAAACACCCATTATTCTAAAAGGAATCATTTTTTACATTGTCTCTTTCTCAAAAAATTAATCACAGAAACATTGAAGAAGAAAAGCCCATAAGTTTGAACATATCATTTTTTTTACTATTTTCGTGGAACTGGTATACAGCTTTTTTGTTAATAAAAATGAGCCAACTTTACCTTTGAATACTAGGTCCCACTTACTTGTTTTAAATTTCCTACTGAAAGGGCATCATTTTTGCATGCTTCTTTAAAGACCTGGACATTCAATATTTATAGAAAATGTCCTCTGCAACTAAAAATCGGACAAGTGGGCTCAGAAATCTACACGCACTGTTTGTACTTGTGCTGCTGCTTACTGTACAGAAAGTCTGATGTGTGAACGGACAAATTAGTGGGAAATATCTTTAAGTTTTAACGATGAAATTCGTTAAGTTTAGAGGATAAAATCTACTTTCAGGTGTCAATTAAGGGCTTCTCCACAT
Organism: Chiridota heheva; assembly: GCA_020152595.1. Lineage (NCBI taxonomy): Eukaryota > Metazoa > Echinodermata > Holothuroidea > Apodida > Chiridotidae > Chiridota > Chiridota heheva. The sequence continues at coordinate 2,849,350 of JAIGNY010003617.1, forward strand.
AAATTTGGGGATGCAGTATTTCTTTTAAGGAATTTAGATGCAATGTTTAAGGATTTAAAATCTTATTGATTGCAATTGCTCAACCATCACAAATCATGAAAATTAAATTAAATTATTGTGCAATGTCTATAGCGGCCTGTACATACAAACTAACTGTATGTTCGAAATTAAGAATTTCCTGCCTGTGGAACATATTTTTAGGTAATATTAATTAAAATATTGATGACTTAATCAACTCTTAACATTATTTACTGCCTGCAACTTTGATATTATTACAAATTACAAACTTTTTGTGGCTGTATAGTGAGGAAAGGTGCATGTTTGGTTGTCATATTAAGTTCATTATTAGTTAATGTATTGTACAATATTGGTGGAAAACATCATATCGATATTGATATGACCCTTAAACTCAATATCCACCATATCGATATGGGTCAATATTGAATAATATCAAAATATCCATATATATAACCCGTGCTTAATTTTGCCCTGTAATGTTTTTGAATGTTGTTCTTGCTCATTTAGAAAATACTGATGGTTAAAAATAGAACATTTTTGGCCAATTAGGCATATGCACAAGTCACTGCAAGACTTGCATATTATTACGATGCAGTAATTTCTGTTTAATGTATGGACGTGATTAGTGCAGCGTTCAACAAATCGCCCAAAAATTCACTTGCCGCCGGGCAGACACATGCGTAGAAATGCTTGCCTGAAAGCAAAATCCACTTGTCCGACAATAATCACGATAATATCAGATGAGGCAAATGCACGTTATTGTAAAATATTAATTACGGCAATATTGACTGAGAATGCTGTATAAATAATAAAAGACTCTTACACTTACCAAAAAACAGTGGAAATTGTAATCCATATATCCTCTACAAATATAAAGCAATAACAGGCTCCATAAAATCAAAAAAGAATCACGAAAGTTTAATAAACTTCTGCGTAAACAAGTGGCAAAGGCAGGTTAAGTTCGCACAATATATTCGTACAGTATATACAGCTTACAACATAACATAACATAACAAGATCACGAGCTAAGAAGGATTAGACACCCCATATAAAGCCCAAACTAACACTACCACCATTAAAAAAAAAAAAAATCAAACACGCCCACAGTTAGTAAATAACTTAATATCAATGTTGACTTTAAAAATGTGAACAGAATTGGAGCTAACTACCCACCCAAGCAAACCATTCCACTCATTAACAACTCTTTGCGAAAAGCTAAAATGCCGAATATCTATCCGTGAGAACTCTTTGGTCAACTTCAACTGTTACCACGTGTCACATGAGGATTAGCTGAAACATGCAAGAAATAACAGAAAGTCAAAGCATCACTACAAGATAGGAATTTAAAAAGCTGAATCATATCGCCACATACTCTTCTCAACTCAAGCATGGTCAAACCAAGAATTCCTAACCTAGATTCATAAGAGAGATTTTTTACTCTGGGAATAAGTCTAGTGGCTCTTCGTTGAGCCTGCTCCAAAATAAACTTATCCTTTTTATAAAAGGGACTCCAGGCCTGAATAGCATACTCAAGATGAGGCCTGACTAACTGCTTATACAAATTAAGAACCTCTCTAAGAAGAAAACAAAAATTTCTTCTAATCAAACCAAGCATCCTATTTGCCCTTGCAGCTGCTAAAGCACACTGTTTAGAAGGCTTCAGATTGCTTAAATGACAACACCTAAATCCCTTTCTTAATCAACACAACCAAGATTTGAACCATTCATGCAGTAATCAAAAGCTACATTATATTGCTCTGACCGAAATGAATAACTATGCATTTATCAACATTGAATGACATCTGCCATGTTTGGGACCAAGGAATTAACTTATCCAGATCAGTTTGCAAAAGTGAAGAATCCGCAGCATCATTAACAATCCTGTACAGCTTAGTGTCATCAGCAAATTTACAAATCCTGGAGCCAAGGGAAACATCAATATCATTAATGAAGATTAAAAAAGAAGTGGACTCAATACAGAGCCCTGAGGAACACCACTTGTAACCTTCATCCATGTAGATACTTCACCATTAACAACAACTCTTTGTGACCTGTCAACTAACCAAGAATATATCCAACTGGCACACTTTCCTGCCACACCAAGCACTCTTGTTTTCATCATTTTATGTCCTGTACGATACTAGAGCTGTGACCATTTCGTGTGTACACGCTACATGCTCGCAAATCCTTGTAAACGTTTACTAAATACTTCATTGCCAGTAATCGTTTTTCAAAGTCAGTCTTGCCATTGAAAATCAATATGAGTATTCATGATTCGAATCACACACACATTCGGCTGACAAAATTCCAATCAATGACTTTAAACTGCAAACCCGATTAGCATAATCCTTTTTAAATGTGAGAATGACAAATGAATGGGGATATTATGCATTTTGATTTCGCCAAAATCTGAGTAGGCTAACTTGTGGCCCGCATCGCGAATGTGCAGCAGTAAACAGTGAAACTAACAATAGGCCTAGGCCAAGTAAGGCTCTTAATCCCACTCAACCAAGGCCCGTTCTACAAGCTGTTAAATCGACCAACAAACACGATCAAAATACTTTAATCGTGACAATCAGTACATTTACATGTAAATATTACCTGATGAATCAAATAAATTTTGCAAGAAAGAAAAAATATTGCAAAATAAATAAACATAAGAAGGTTTTGACAGAACTGAAATTCTAGGTGCTTCGCAAAGATGGCGGCCATTTTTTCGAGAGGACTGATATTTCAGAACTTCTGGGGTGGTGGCGTAGTTTTGAAATGTTTTACGGCGAGGTATCATAGGCCTAGTATGTGGAACTTTGAAAGTCGTAGTGAGTACGGCAAAAAAGTTAAGCAATGTTAAGTTTAAATGACATTGAAAGAAAGTTATTTGTTCTTTCTAAACTGAATTATACAAATTTTCCATAAAAATGATGATTTATACTGTAGAAGTAAACTTTTTACGATTTGGAAAGCAAAACTCGAGCGTCTATTTGGGCAATGGAGTCAATACTTTTGCCATACTAGTTGCGCAATTTTTTTTACTTCCCATCGTAAATTTGGAGCAATTTTGGTGTATTTTCAACAACTACGGTACTAAACGCATGTAAACGCAAGAAACAGTCACTGGATATAAATATGTATGAGATTATTTATGCGAGATATGATTGGTTGAAAGGAGCAAGCCTCGCTAGCAAAACAGCATGCATTGCTCATATGTTCAACCAGCTTTAGTAGCCTGGATTATATATCTGTATTGTCCATTATGTTTTGTGTGTACATGTGCAATATATGTTTACATACGTCATATGTATGGGTGCGTGTATGATGTTGTGATGGCGAGGTTTAAGATCATTTCGTAAGATAACAAAATATTTTGGCTTCCAAATAAATGGAATATAAGTCTGATTGAAGTTAGTTAACAAAGATAATGTTGGAGATTCTGGGGGTGCGATCGGGCGATTTGTTTTATCTTATTGAGTTAAAGATGTGTATATTTACATTTTAATGTTTAAATCGGAAGCCCTTGTAAAGTGGGAATTTATTTTTAGTGTACAATTCCATGGTACTGTAAGTTATATTCTATATTTGCCACTTTTGGGTAGTCACCTATAAAAGATACTTGATATTTCGGTAATACTGGTACCATTTGGCAGTACAGTAGTACTACCAGTACCAAGAATTTTGAGTAGACCCTACCGTGCGATGTTAAAACTTAAATCTGCATAATTGAATCGAGATTCCACTTGAATAAATGCATCTTATTCAGTGTGTAATATGTGTAGACCCATATTCCTTTAAGCTTTTGGTTAAATAAAATTCTGAGATTAAGCCTAACTTCAAGTTCACATTTAACGTTAGTTAACACTGTAACACCTAGGCCTAGCCCCCTACTGACATAGGCCTAGGCTCTATTTAGGCCGAAGGTCAGTCTGAAATTAAGCCCAACTATTTTTTTTTCATTTCAAGGAAATTCTATTTCATAGTCTTTGCTTACACAATCATTTGATTGTTCCTAAGTATATTCACAAAAATACGGAAACGGGTAAACAAGTCGACGGCCGATGACTAACGTTAGGCCTAACGTTAGGTGTATCATTACTACACTAACGACTAACGTTAGGCCTAACGTTAAAGTCTGACCTGCATGAAATGCTCTCTTCATATCCTGTGGAGTGGGGGTTAAAAATTGTTCATAATGATAATAAAATGAGAGTGATTTTTGACAACCTAAGTCCTTTTTAGGAATAATGAGGCACTACTTACATCACTTTCGACATCAATTTCCCTGTCGTCGTCGCTCATTTCGCTAAAACCCGAAAAATCTGCTTGCACTATTTCGGTATCACTACAGCCTAACAAAATATTGTTTACAAATCAACTGTCAACATGGCGTCTTAGTTGTAACACGTGTGCGGAGTAGGAGGAGTCAGGACCAAAACAATAATAAGCTTTACGTGAATCCTCGCAGGTTTTCAAAGACATTTCGTAGGGTAAACCTTCGGGTCATGAACGCAGGCAAAATGTATATCCATATATATCTACTTGTTTCACAATATCTTTTACAGTTTATGTAGAGCTGCAAAAGATCAGATTGTAAACAAATCATAATTCATGTTAGGACAAGCGGAGCACATGTGATTAAGACCTTTACCCTTGATTGTTATGTTAATAAGATGACAACCAGCCAAGTAATATACTAGCTGTTGCGACATCTTTAAAACTGGCGAGTTGCAATTACATGTTAAAGGTATATGGTCAGGTAGAGAAAACATTGATTCAATTGATTTAAAATCCGCATGCAAAAACAAGAAGAAAAGTATCATACAAAAGGAGGGGGTTCTGGCGCACTTTTGCGGTCATTTTTGTTCCCCACTAATTGGGCTGGGGATTCTGGCGCACTTCTGGTTCTGGGCCACTTTTTTTTTATTTCACCTGGTGGACTGGGGTTCTGATACACTTTTTACCCACTACTATTGAAAATTTATGACAAAAAATATATATATATATATATATATTTATATATAATTATTTTATATGTAGATATACTTTTTTCATAAATATTTATCATATATGTATATATATATATATATATATATATATATATATATATATATATATATATATATATATATATATATATATATATATATATATATATATATATATATATATATATATATATATATATATATATTTATATATATATATATATATATATATATATATATATTCTTTATATATATGTATATAGATATATATATATATATATATATATATTTATATATATATATATATATATATATATATATATATATGTATGTATGTATATATATATATACATATATATATATATATATATATATATATATATATATATATATATATATATATATATATATATATATATATATATATATATATATATATATATATATATATATATATATATATATATATATATATATATATATATATATATATATATATATATATATATATATATATATATATATATATATATATATATATATTTATATATATATATTTATATATATATATATATATATATTTATTTTGTATGCTTAAGCCCTGAAGCCAAAGGCCATAGTGGTGGGTGATCCACTCACAAGCCAACGCTTGGTATCAAGGGGTGACAAGGAAATCTTATCAACTCGCATGCTATATATAAAGTGGTGTTCGCTTCTCAATAGATTCATACCATGACGAAATGTCTTGCTGTCATACAGTGCTTCTTTGTACTGCTGATGTCGTATATTTTTTCTCACAACATACTTTTTAACACCTTTTGCTTTTCGGATCTCGCCTCCATCTTCCTTCAGGATAGAATACATTTTGGGTCGAAGTCCTATATACTCGCTAATGGGTACTCCAGCACATTCGTCTTTCATTTTGCCAAGCACCTTTTTGTTCGTGGTGTTGTGGAGCGGGTGGTCTGTCGGATAATCACTCGTGTCAAAGAGGTGTGACTCAGAACTCATATCGGCATACACATCCTCGGTTTGGATTTCAAGTAGAAGACTATCCGTATCCGTATAGAGAAGATTACACCGCTTACCATATTGCTCCTTCAAGTTGTTGTAATAAAAGTCGTACATCAGATGTTTACTCAGGTCCAGGACCCAGCCCCAACGTAGACTGGTCGGTTAAGCATCATCCGGCGTTTGTGTATGTGTAGGGCGGTTAGATCATCATCAAATACCACATGCCTTGCACATGCGGAGCTGGCTATCCACCGGCGAAGCTTGTCATCATCAGAGGCTCTCACGAGTTTGAAATCTACACGCTTACGCAGATTTTCCAAAGTCATACCAAAGACGTTGTTGTCTTCAGTTTGTAGAGATCCTTCTCAAAGCTGGTCTTGGCCTTCTTGCGAAGTTCAGTATTCATTCTGATGTAGGTGTGCCATCCACTTGCTTTGATTGAACCGGATTGCACGATGTATTTTGTCAGCTTCACATACCTAGAGAGAGGTAGAGTTGTAAATTCCGATAGAGCACAACATAGCGCTTTTAATCGCAGAGATTGGGAACCAATTTTTTAACATCAGTTGACGAGTTTAAAAGCCCTTTCTGATAATTTGACAGCCACTCCTTCGGAACCTTTATACGTTCGGAGCAAGTGGGTACTCATTGTGGACGTCGTGTAGCTCTTGAGGAAACTTAAGATCCACCTCGAGTATGTAACTCTTTTCTGCATCGGGTGAAAGCGTATCAAACAAGGGCACTTTATCCACCCATTCGAATCCACCCGTGGGTAGTGCTTGACTCATCGCCCAACCATACAGGTTATTTGCATCTAGGTAGAGAATATGATTATTAGGCTTGGAATCGTCATAACCTGAGACATAGGGGTTGTTGGCTTTAGCATAGCACTTGGATACCATGGAAATACCACCTCCCATACCTTTCTCGAAGAATAGGTGCATGTCATAGTAGGTTAACAGTTCCAATTCTACACCTGTATATTTTAAGAGTGCATCCCAAGATAATCCAGATCTTGTATAATAGTGTGCTAGATCCAGACCATACTGCCGCAAGCAAGTCTTTTGATATATCTCGAAGACATCAGCTAGTAGAAGCACATCAGTCCGCAGGTATAGGTTGTGATAACCTCCCATTGTATCACATCCGAATGCCCCCTAGCCTCCTGCGCATGTTGATAATCCTCATTGGAGATATGTTCCCCCGTAAGCTTGCTATACTGCTATAGAAAGCATATTGTGGAGGTAAGCACTCCCCGAACCGTTTCCAAGAATCCATATAATCATATGGATAAATCCCCTTACGCAATAACAATTGCCTCTTTTTAACATTCGGTTCATATTCAGTTGTGATACGGAAGTCAACAGAGTCTTTGACCGCCACCAGCTTATCCAATGACGCAAGCAGTAATTGTGCGCTATCGATGAACCTCAACTGACCTAGGGAGAAGGATATATATTTCTCCATGTTTGCTGATGGCTTGCATGATCAGATGAGAGTCATAGCCCCGCATGTTATGCAACACAACGGGGATTGTGGTTGTTTTGGGGCTCATACGCAACTTCAGGTTGCAGGCATTGTGCGTAGCACCTCTGTACTTACCTATGATATGGCAGTGGTCGCGGACAGAGTCACCATGTAGAAGGTTTTTCATATATGACAATCCTGTGCTGCCCGCTGTGCGCGTCAATCTTCTCTGGTGATTATCATAGGTCGAGGGTTTGCCAGGAGTGCTTTGATCTTAATTTCTTCCTGCTGCAGAGCCTCAAGGAACTTCTCAGCTGCATTTCCCCCTCGATATACTACGGGAGGTTCTGTACGACCATCACACCTAACCACAGCATACCCATAGCCACACGCTTCGTGCTGTTGAATCTTTTGGGTATTGGATTGGGATGTTCTTGTCTTGTTTGCTGAGCCTGTAAACGATCACCCCTTTATCTCAACCGAAGACGTTAATAGCCAGATTGTTTTGTTTTTCAACCTTCCCGATCTGGGAGAGTGGAGCTGGAGCATCTATTCCTTCAAACTTTAAACCGTCTTTTGAGGGATACTTGCTGCATCTGTCTGGATCTTTCTTGGCTGGAAACAGAGCAGATCGGAGAGCCCAGCGAAGACAGTTATCATCACGGTTTTTTACATTGATGATAGTCTTTTTAGCCTTGAGTTCTTTCGACAAACAGATATAGGACACACCTCGTAGTGGTTGGTACCCGGCAATATTTATCCAGAGGTCCTCCACTCTATCCACCGCCCATCCTGACCCTCTCTAAGAGATTCTATTATGCGTGGGAAAGCATTGTTGAGCGTTGCATCAATCACACCCACCTGCAGGACATCCATCTGATGGCTGCGAAATACTGGGTTTGTGAATTATGTTTCTCTATCACCATCATCCTTCTTCAGCCCCACTCTGAGTGCTAATTGGAATTTTAATCAGTGAAAGGCTTTAACCTCTTCTGCTACCTTGCGGTGAATTGCGGGGCGAACGTCATCCAAAAGGGCTAGAGGGTCAGTTCCCAATCGGTGCCCATCTATGCTATTCATCTCCCAACTGCGGAGGTATATGCCAATTGTCCCAGGGGCCCGTCTTAACCTTAGAGCAGGCACAGGTCTCGGTGCAGGCACAGGTCTCGGTGCAGGCACAGGTCTCGGTGCAGGCACAGGTCTCGGTGCAGGCACAGGTCTCGGTGCAGGCACAGGTCTCGGTGCAGGCACAGGTCTCGGTGCAGGCACAGGTCTCGGTGCAGGCACAGGTCTCGGTGCAGGCACAGGTCTCGGTGCAGGCACAGGTCTCGGTGCAGGCACAGGTCTCGGTGCAGGCACAGGTCTCGGTGCAGGCACAGGTCTCGGTGCAGGCACAGGTCTCGGTGCAGGCACAGGTCTCGGTGCAGGCACAGGTCTCGGTGCAGGCACAGGTCTCGGTGCAGGCACAGGTCTCGGTGCAGGCACAGGTCTCTGTGCTCTCGGAGCAGGCACAGGTCTCGGAGCAGACACAGGTCTCAGTGCTCTCGGTGCAGGAATCGGTGCAGGAACCGGTCTGCGGGCTGGCATATACCTATGAGCGATGATGGCATTTATGTAGTCCTTTTTAATATAATTTCCTCTTTTGCCTGATGGGTAATTAAGCAGGATATTGTTTCGAGCAACTTAGTTTCTCAACGCCTCGACTCTTTCTCTCTTCTAAGTGCAGTTCTATTTAAGTTATTCATCATATGCTGCTATACTATAGAATGTTATTTCTTTAATTGGTTATTGTATCAGAGTTACGCACCAGATTTGCAGACTATCTTATATCTTATCTCTAATTGGTTTTCGTATCAGAGTTACACACGGCTTTGTATACTATGGTATGTTATACTTCTAATTGGTTATCGTATCGGATTTGTATACTATAATATGTTATTTCTCTAATTGGTTATCGTATCAGAGTTACGCACCAGATTTGTATACTATGATATATCTTATTTATAATAGGTTGTCGTATCAGAGTTGCACACCGGGTTTGTATACTATAGTATGTTATGTCTCTAATAGGTTGTCGCACCTGATTTGTAACAATAATATGTTATGTATGAAATAGGACGTCACACCAGATGGTATACTATGATATCGGTGTCGCAACAGCATCATTTCAGCAAGCACATTTTTAAAGTCTATACGAGCTTGTTTTTTGAATGCGCAGCATCTGTCAACAACCCTTTTACCACTACAACCACGACAAAGTTGTGTCTGAGAATAAACACCAACCCCACACTTGCGACATGGTACTATTGGATCTTTACCATTTCTAATCACTACTCTATGCTGCCAGCATTGATCACACATAGCGGGTCTTCCACGTGTTTCTTTCTTACCTAGCGGCAGCCAATTACACTTTTTTCTGTGCACGTACTGATATCTTATATAATTATGATACCCTATCTCTAGTTGCATGTTGCATTATTTTGGTGGGAGCTTGGTGTTGTGAGGTACGATCAACAATTCTTCACGGACAAATCCACGGGCTGGACCATCTTGAAGACAGTATAGGACAAGCTCTCCAGGCTTTGTAACAGACCGTCCTATCCGATAAACATTAACAGACCACATAGGGTCTGTAGCACGACGTCGACCTCCTTCCAGCTCCTGGTTGGTATATATAACGCAGTACAACACCGGTAGGTATTTTTTGCTCCTCCAAGCCAACAGGGCGATCGGTTGGAGATGCTGGTCTCTGTTTCACCATTTTAGCTTTGATAACATTAACAGGCTTCTTCCCAATTAGTCGTGTGACTTCGTTGTTCAAAGCTGAAACAAAGGCAGGTAGTCTCTCTATCCATTCTGTCGATCTCTCCCCCATAGACAATTTCATTTCCTGAGCATACTGATATTTGAACAACCGTTCTGCTAGTGTACGATTAAACCGCTCTGCAAAAGCTTGATCGAGATGAACGTCTGGGATTCCACGTCTCACCTCAACGCCATGCTTCTCAAATGTGTCAGTTACAGAACCCATGAACTCACGCCCTGGATCCACCTGAAGTAGTTTCGGCCAATCGAGTGGACTACGATTATAGATGCGGGTAAGAAGCAACCTCTGTTGAATACTTCGAACTTTAAGGCTCAGCCTTTTTATACCGACTGGCAACATCGACCACAACTAACGCATATATTTAAGTCTTACGTCCAACTTTGTCATGTGGTAGAAACAAGAGGTCGGCTTGATGGGCTTGATTTGTTGTAGAAATGTCAAACTAAGGTCGTGGTATATAGCGGGGAGGAGGTAGGTAGATCTGCCACATAGCCTGCTTTTTTTTTAGCCAAGCCTGGGATTCATCTTCAGACACCTTTGCAGTTTTTGTAAGTTTCTTTTTAGCTGGAGTTCTTCTCCAATACCCCTGAAGGCTATAATATATCTCTGCTAGTTTCATCTTAGATCAAACATATACATATATATTCAATATGGCAATGAATTACGGAAAGAAACTAGCGCCTACACGAAGAACCCGCACAGGTCTGGGTGTGAAAGGTGTACGCACAACTAATCAAGTTACTCTTGATATTCCAACGGCCACAGCGGGTAATCACGTAACTGTCAAATTCCCGAAGCTGCAGCATCATGATGTCATTATCCCAGGCACGGTCAGACTGGCCTTCAACATCACTCCGAACAGCACAGATGCCAATCGCACTATTGTCAACAACATAGGCCGCAACATTGTGAGCAAACTAGAGGTAAAACTTGGAGGTGAGGTTGTCATGAGTTTGGACAGCGCAGATGTTTTCTACAACTATGCAGACATATGGCTCTCCTATAACGCGAGAGATAAGGCCGACTACCAGGGCATAAGCACAGAAAATGGTCTGAAAATTTGTGTAGGTGCTGGAGATAAAGCTGATAATAATAAGGGTGACAGCGCGATTGCTAACGCTTTTGGCAATAGATTTGCTATACCATTAGATTTTAGCCTCTTGATTGGCCACGCCCCATTTCACCCATCGGGTCTGCACGATTGGTTTGAAAAATCATATACTTTGCACCTAACGAGAAACTTATCATTGCAAGCGATGACACCAACGCTTCCTACACTCTGAAGAAGTTGACTCTGGAATTTGATGTTGTGAATCAAGCAAGCCTTGCAGCAGAGATCCGAAATAAAATGTTGAATGAGTACCCGGTAAACTATACAGATATACAGAGGCACTCCGTGTGGACTATCCCTTTGAATTTACCTCGACATTGTACCAGCGGTGTTGTCCTGTTGTTCGTCAAACCAGCTGATGATGGTGGATTTGCACGAAAACCTGAGACTTCACGAACCCCGATATCACTAAGGTCAGTGTAATCATTGAAGGTGTTCCTAAGCAGCTATATGCCCAATGCGTTTTCCCATACCAGCACTGGGACTAGGCTAATTAGGTATTCGGCTCAGGTAGATTGTCCATGGGCAGATGGGTGAGGGCCTCAATCCCGAGGTAGGCTTAGTTGTTAAGGAGATTGGTCTGCATTTCATCGATTTATCAGATTACCTCCAAAAATACAACGCACTTGTTCATGATCTGCGCATCACCGATGATGATGCTCTACATGGTAACGGTCGTAAATTGGGTAACGGCAGCGTAGGCATGACTCTGGAGATCAAGCGCACTCCTGCAGATGAAGGTACAGTGATTATGTACTACTTCGTCCTCTCAGATAAACAACTGGTTATCAAGAACGGTCGCCTAGCCAGAGTGTGGAGTTAGATGTTAAACCTATACAAAAATGGACTTACCAACAGACCAAGAGATCCCCACACTGCGATTATATGCGGTAAAACAGGCTCTGGAAAGACGCAATATGTGTTGAACCTATTAGAAACCAGCTATTTAGGCGTATTTGCAAGAATTTTCATATTATGCCCCACCTGGTCTTACAATCAAACATACTTACAACGCGAGTCCCTTTCTGACGACTGCAATGTCTTCTTTCTAGATCCCTCTGGAGATAAATTGCAAAAATATCTTGAAATCATAAGCAAGCTCTATCAAGGTATACCTACTCTCTACATAGTCGATGATTGTTCTGCAGAAAGTGACTTGTGAAAAAGAAGAGAGCATTATCAAATTTAGCTTTTTCAGGTAGACATCATCAGCACTCGCTATGGGTGTTAACTCAAAAATGGAACTCGCTTGTTACTGATGTACGTGAACAGACTGAGTGGATTGCTTTATTTCACTGCAAGTCAGCTCATTGCTTTGATCTAGTTATGACAGGAAACCGTGGCATTCAACAAAAAAAGTGACAAGAAATCCGTGATAAGCTATCAAGTACAAAGTATGCTAAACTTGTATTAAAAAGTGGACCACCTTTTGAGTACACAATTGAGTAAGTAATGCTTAGTAATAGTTAGGTAATACATAGTAATAGTTCAGTTATACAAAGTAATGCTTAGTAATACTTCAGTAATGCTTAGTAATAGTTCAGTAATGCTTAGTAATAGTTCAGTAATGCTTAGTAATAGTTCACTAATGCTCAGTAATGCTGAGTAATAGTTCAATGATGCTTAGTAATAGTTCAGTAATGCTTAGTAATAGTTCAATAATGCTCAGTAATGCTTAGTAATAGTTCAGTAATGCTTAGTAATAGTTCGGTAATGCTCAGTAATGCTTAGTAATAGTTAAGTAATGCTTAGTAATAGTTCAGTAATGCTCAGTAATAGTTCAGTAATGCTTAGTAATAGTTCAGTAATGCCTAGTAATGCTCAGTAATAGTTCAGTAATGCTCAGTAAAAGTTTAGTAATGCTTAGTAATAATTCAGTATTGCTTAGTAATACTTTAGTAATGTGTAGTAATGTTCAGTAATGCTTAGTTATAGTTCAGTAATGCTCAATAATAGTTAATTAGTGCTTAGTATTAGTCAAGTAATGTCTAGCGCCATGTTGAACACAGCATTATTATCAATCATACTCGCACTACATCTGTGGTACATTTATCCCATTGTATTGCGTGTTCGTAGAGTCATAATGAATATCGATAGTCTTATAGAAACACTAGGTGAGCCATCGCGAGAGCCATCACAAGATGACCACCGCAAGCAGCTAGCTGTCGTTATCCATGGGGGCATGTCCATGGACTATTTAGGGAAGCATATTTCATCTCAACAGCTCTAAGAGATGTCGGATGCAGATGTGGAACGATTGCATGCTGTATATGAGGTCCGTCTTAGTGATAAAATGACTAAAAGCTTGGGGAAAACAGCAATAAATTTATATGCACGTGCAGCAGCCAGTATATTTAACATTGACAGTGAGCAGTCCTTTGCTATAGACCTTGGAGAAGATCCCTTTATAAACACTGCATTAAGAAGTAATAGTTGCGGTCTATTTCATAAATGGGGGTTCTGGATTGCACCAGTAAGTATGGTTCTTACAACTGAACGTCATATTGAATATACAAAAAGATAGGATATAAACAATGGAGATACAGAGGTTGAAAAATCCCAAGAGGGTGGAAGCCGGGAAATGTACTGCAGAGACATGCAAGGCACGGATAACGATGGATGTTTCGCATTCGAAGGAGACCAAGCGCTTTGAAAGGGAACTTTGGAAGATGAATAAACCCCAGCGGGTAGCGGTTGCAGAGACAGATCCACCTAGGGCTTCTTGAGATATTGGGTAGGGTGTACTAGCTGCCGCTCTCGTAGTTGCTTCTGCTGCTATCGTTTTAGCTCAAAATTGCCATACACCCAGTCCCCCCAGTCCCCCTCCATGCCTGAAAACTAATTGAACATAACTGCAGATGGTTATGTATACTAAACAATGACGCAGCCTAACCAAGGTATTAATTCCTTGTACCAGGGCGGAACAATAGCTTTATTAGCCACGGGATAAGCAGTCCTAGGAAGTGCTGTTATGGAAAGCTTCAAGCCACCAACCTCATTAGGGATGAAACCTCGTGATGTAGCACTCCTTACATTGGACTTTACAGCAGCTACTACTATGACTCGTGAGTGACTAGCTTCCCAAGGTATTATTCCTGATAAAATCATTACTACACCACCCAATTAAATATATGTGTCTCATAGATGATGGCTACGATTGCCTTGCTTGTTGGTGGGACTCTAGTTAACGCCCTAGCATTTTCAGGTTCAAAATTTGTATTTAGCAGCTTGCCAAGGACCCTGCTGCACAGGAAGAACGTACACGTCATGATGAAGCCGTGGAAAAACTGCAGACAGCTCAAATTGAATGGGCTCGTGATAGGCAAGAGAAGCTGGGATTGGATGAATCAAAGACTTATGGCAGAAAAACGTGCTGTACAGACCTTCAGATATGTAGATGACGCAATGAGATTTTACAACCAGGTTTATGGTGCAGACTCTATTGGGCTATATTTGGAGCCTCGTCTAGGAGACTTCTATTTACCGTCCCTTATACAACACAACCGAGAGTTGGCGTTTATTACAATTGCTACGATTTGAATAAGATCTGCTTATTTCTTGCTAAATTAAAGTTAAAATTTGTGACATAATAACAATGAAGGAGGATATACCAATGATTGATTTTTGTCGAAGGGATGACCTAGCTGATGACCTGGGTGATGACTCGTACTTTTATGGTTTTGACGTAGCTGATGATTTCCTTCCCAATGTACCCACTGCGGCTGAAACTAGTGTTGATGGGCTTGATCTGTCTATAGCAGAACAACAACGTGAAGTTGACAAGATTCAGCTCGTAGACAAATTTTACGATGATATGAAAATTGCTGGTACTCCAAAGTATGACCTATTTAAGTTGGATTCAGAGCATAATTTGTATCTAACACACATGGGTAGTGAGATCCGCCTAACAAAATTCATACTGGTGGATGGATCACTGTATCAACAATCAAGTCACAAAGAGGAGGGAAGGGGGCAATCAGGGAATTATTTGATGATAGCCTGCTGCTACCAAAATAGAGAATGCGGCGTCTAACGTCATTGATGGTACAGAATGCACTGTTGGATGATATCGAACAATTAATAGGGAAAACAGATGTAGTTGTTCAGACTGATGCTCTCCCACTACCCCTACGGGAGCTCGTGGGACTCGAGAAAGCAAGCTTGTGGAAATTGACCAACAACTCGAAGAGGCAAGAGACCGCCTGGAAGCAACCAGCGATAAAGACAAAAAGACAAGTATACGTAGAGAGATTGAACAATTGGAAGGAAGGAGGGACGCTCTACAGACTAGCATAGACACACTTCGTGGTGATCTGAAGTCTCAGGTACGGCAGATACGTGACCTTGCCCGTGAGCTTGTATGTAGCGACCTTTCTTTGTGAGAAAAATTGGTAAAGTTTTTTCGAGAACAGGGTGTGACGATTGCTTCCATTATAACCGCATTAGGGTTTATAATATCCACTATCATACTGGCACTTGTGCTGGGAGGAGTTCCCGTGCCAACACTACAGCCGACGCCGCCGCCAGAGAATGTTGTCAAAGCACTGGGTCGGGTGATGAAATGTTTTGGTTAATGGCTCGGTGCAGCTCTACCGGGCATCATTGGTGGTGCCCTTTCTTTGCTTTTCAATCTAATTGGTGACATATTCACAAAGGTAGGGAGTCACTTGTGGGCACTTATGCTTGCGGTGGGTGGTGCACTTATCGCATGGGTATCCAGACGATTAAATCAAACATATCATATGATATTTAACACTACGATGTATTACAGCACGCATATCGTCACTGGAGAACCCACCAATCTCCAATTCCCGCTCCAGGTAAGCAAAGTAGGAATCAATGATGTGTGCTTTACCAGTGGTTGGTATAACCTTGATAAGGATGGGAAGATGGATGTTCTGTTAATTGATAGTGACAAGGTCAAGACAATAAAGTTTGAGGCAGGCCTGTATAATTTCAATATGATTAAAAGAAGATTAGATAAAGGGATAATCCGAAATGATGCGGGCGGTATTGATTTAGAGCCGGCTACCTCACTGATCCGTATAACTGTGTCAGATGCGACCGTGGGCTTATCATAAGTGAAAATCTCTTAGAGCTAAACTTGCTAATGAAAATAAGACAATGGACCATTGTGTATAGGAGCGATCGTGTACATCCGTTTATGGCGGATCTTTCCTTAAGCATTCACCTTCGGGAGTTAGATGTTTCGCCTAATCTTGTTGATGGACGACCCACGAATAGACCTGGTAAATTTTTTGTGAATAAGACTGATATAGGCCGAATGACTCATATACGATATAGTCATCCAAGAATGCATCGACTTGCGAATGACGTGATTAATACCATCACCTTGGAGGTACGAAACAATGGTAAACCTTTTAATAACCACAATCTCCCCATTGAAGTTACCTTGATATTAAAATAATCGATGTATTACAGCACATATCTAATCACCGGAAAACAAAGAAACCTATAAACCCCTCTTCAAGTAAAAGAGGTTGGTATCACAGATGTGTTCTTCACCAACGGTTGGTATAACCTTAAGGAGCGTGGATTTTTAGACATTAGATATTCAGAGGATAAGAGAATTAAACGAGTAACCATTGAACCAGGCTTCTATACATTCAATACACTCAAGACTGCAAGAAGAGACTTGATAAGGAGATAGAAAGAGGAGGTATGTTCTAAGAACAAAGCACTTTACAAATCAAATTAGTCATACCGGACTTGCGAAGTCAAATTCAGCAGTAACTTTCTAGATTTCTTGGGAATGAATTTCACGGATGTATGGGTGGGTGAGGTGTATATAGGAGTGATTACGTGCCTCCCATTTTAAGGGATCTTTCTATATGTATTCACCTTCTGGAATTAGATGTCACTCGAAACTTTGTTGAGGGGCGCCCTAGCAATAGACTGGCAAAAATGACTGTTAATGAAGAAGTAGGGGAAACTACTCAAGTAACATATTTACACCCCATGATGCATCCTCTTGCTGAAGATGTGTTGAACACCATAACCTTAGAGGTGCGTGATGGCTATGGCCAACTGATACATAATAATAATTTATCAATTGAAGTCAAATTACTATTAAAATAGCTATGAAGGTTGCTGACAACATTTATCCAACATTACCATCAGCTCCTCCTGAGGAGGGAGCCAGCAATTTGCGCTTACAACATATGACACAACTAAAAAATTATCCTGAAGATGAGATTTCTACGCGAGAAGGTCTAAGCCGCAAATACACACGGGTCTTCCATGGGTTTGAAGCAGTAGACACAGTGTTTATACTAACAACCATGGACTTGGTGCAGCTGGAATAGGTGTTTTGGCTACGATTGTTGCTGCACCAGCAGCGATTGCTATGGAAAATGTTGCTGCTGTATATGGTGTTGGTAGTGTATTCTGTAATTGTTTCAGAACACGGATGGATAAGAAAGTTGCGAAGCACCGTCAGATTGCAACAATTGCTTCCTCTAAGCTTAACAGCATCGTAGACCTTGTCAGTAGAGCCGTCGAAGATGAGGACGTTTTTGCTTTGGAATTTCAGACGGTCCCTGCAGAATTTGAACGTTATAAAGTCTTAAGTGAGAAGGCCCGAGCTGCTAAAAATACGGGTGAGGATGAAAAAACAGCTTCTGGAAGATGGGAAACAAATTGGGCGGCAGGAGACGCAGCAGGCTATTGCCAAAGCACTGGGTGGAGCCTCAGGTTCAGCTTTTAGCAAGATCC